>QDEB01092900.1:0-10796 GCA_004193795.1 Asbolus verrucosus | reverse complement strand
CTATTTAAACGTTACAACGCTTGAAAAGAGCACAACTGAATGCAACAATTGCACCTTACCGCTAGATATTGATATTGCAATTACGTAATAACAAGAAAATGCTATTTATTTAACGAATCGGATGACTCATTTCGAAATATTACTTTTGATGAAAATGCTCCACCACATTATCATTGATCATATGATTTTGTAGAGAAGATTAGAAATAAGTGGAACTTTTAGCAACATTTGCTTCACAACCACAAACTGCGAGAGCTTCTCACATAAGTAATAAGTAAATTTCAAAATATAACCCATTTTTGCTTTTGTTGTATTGTTAAATTTTTGTTATTAAACCAAGTAGGGAGGTAATTAATCTTAATTGTGATTATTTCTTCTATTGATAATAGTCACACATTTAGTTGAATCATTTTAATTAATTATATCAAATTATCAATTTATTTTTGTAACTTAAATTCAAAATGAGGAATCTGCATGAATGGATCGAATCGAGACACTTTCCAGTTGAACCGTCACAATTAAAAATTTCAAAAGTGTTAGCATTTTGTCAAGAATCGTCGATCAAAAAATTTTGTTGACGTGAATTTTGGTACGTTACATTCGATAAGGTCAATCACTTCAGTTAGTTCTTTTTCATCCTTCTGAGTAATGTCGAAATGGCAAAAATCGAGTTTTTGGGCGTCTTGTGTTAAGTTTTTGGCTTCTTATGTTATATATTGGAAACCTAGATACAGTAAGTGGCAAGAGTATGGAATAAACTCATTAAAATCGAAACGATATTTTTTTAAAAATCAGTAAGCATATAGGTGAAAACTGTGAATTATTTTTTTTTTTAGAACAATAGTCAAAATAACTAACGGAAGAAATAGGGATGAACCATCCAAACACTTCTACTAGCGAATTTCCGAAAGATTTTCCGGAAATAATTTCCATTCGGAATTATTTGAAAGGAGCAAGAGCATGCCAAAGAGAGTTACAGAAGAAGCACAGAGGTTATTGTTGTGAGAACATTTCAGCTGTAATTTCACTTTTGGATATAAGACATGGTCTCGTTTGATGAAGTGAAATAGAGTTTGATGCCCGCTTCCCTAAACCCTCCAAGTTGTGGCATCCACCCGAGTCTATTGAATCGAAACATTTTCCAGCTGAAGCACGACAATTAAAAAATTTAAAACTGTAGCCGCTATGCCAAGGATCGTCGATTTTTGAATAACGGAAAATCTTGCAGCCGTGAATTTTGGCACGTTACACTCAATAAGATCGATTATTTCAAATAGTTCTTTTCTGTTTTTCTGAGTGATGTCGAAATGGCAAAAACGCAGTTCCTGGATGGCTTGTGCTAGTTTTTTGGCTTCTCCCGTTACATGTTGACAGGTTAAAATTATCGTGAAAGTCCAAATCTAAAAGAAGTAATTGCGTAATAATGATGAACTCACAATACTAACAGCACCGAATAAAATTATGAAGTACGTTGTTAAATAATACATAAAATAATAATCTTGTCCATGATGGTAATAAACTGAATACAGTATGACATAAACAATTGTAAATGTAGTGGTGGCTACAAAAAAAAATATCAGCCATCCAAACATTTCATTGAAAATATTGATGGCTTTTCGCAACAGGTGGACATTTTTAGCTGTTTCTTTCACGATTATTAAAAATTTTCCTTTGTGAAGTATCTTGTGGAGAATTTGATAGAACTTCAGTCAAATTTTTGTATCTCACCAGAAACAGTTTTAGAATAACATGTACAAGCAATTTACTAAAGTGTTCTATAAGTAACTGCACGTATGTGGCACCTCGATATTTAAAGGTAGCCCATTTCATATATATGTAACCCAGGCATATATTACAACTTAAAAGCAGAATGCTGCAAAACGAAAACATGATAAAATCCACATAATGTGGAATTTCTTCCTTACTGCTCATTCGAATTTTTGTCATTTTAAGATAACTCTTTTAACTTTCTCCATTGTCCCTTCTTCCATAAATTTAGTACAATCAACAACTGAAAGTGTGCTCCGCAAAGTGCCATTTCATTGATGAAAAAAAATGTTTTAAGAAAATTGTCATCATGTTTCCAAATTTCTTGACTGATTATTTCATAAATTTTTCCAAAACTTAAGATTGCAAAGATCAGTGAAACGTGGACGTCCTCCCTTAGGGTTCTGTTCTGATTTTCAACGTACCATGGGTTTATACCAAATAATCCACCTATTCTAAACATGAATCCTAACAGTTTGAAACTCATCGTAATAACGGACAACTGACGTTGAATAAAATTGGTTTAAATTTATGTACTCCTCTTGAAATATCGATTTTGAAGTTGGTTCTATATGTAATTAAATTAATGTGTGTGGGGTTGCATTTAGATCTTATTTATAAAAATGAAATTTTGATTGAGGGCAATAAATTTCGATAAGAGAGAAAACTCCTCCAGTACTAACTGCAATCGATAGCTCTAAAGCTAATGAAGATATTACGTGATCTACAATGGCAACTAAAGTAAAGTCGAAAGCTTGGACACGGATCGCTAAATTCGGTGGAGCTTTGATTTTTGGTGGATTTTTGAAATTAGCGATGCTAAAAGTCCGACGGCAGTAATCTCACAGTTTCATCAATTAAAGCAACAGTTTTCGAAAATCTATCAAGAATTTAGTGATTTTCTCTTTGCGATTTTTTTAATAATCGACCTTTTTGTTCTTGATAACCTTTTTCTTCAAATTCTACTATTTTTTAAATCTTTGTTTCATTGGTCTTGGTGTTAAAGTTTAAATCCATCTCTCGATCAGTTGAATTCTAAATGCTTCGCATTGTCCTTTTTTTTCGATTTCATTTTGGTCACAAAATTTTCACGTTCAATTAAATTAAATACAAAAATTAAGACAAAAACATTTTTGAAAAAATTAAGAAAAATCACGAACAGCAACCTTATTTCAACCCTTTGCCTTTTATATGGTCGGTGAGGGTGGGAAAGCCATCCACTCTTGAAATTATGATTTCTAATAATAACTCTCTTAAGAAAAGCTCAATTATTTGTCGTTTAACAAACAAATAAAATGTCAATTTACAACAATATTGTTCCTAAGAATTCTTCGTAATATTTGGTCAGATTCTGATTGTACATTCCTAAATTGTTAGGGAAAATGTTAATATCAATTGCAAGTAGTTTGCTCGGAACCCTTATATCGTATCTAAGAAATGTATTTTTGAAAGGTAAACAATTTGAAATGAATTAACAAAACAAAAATAAATAGAACCAAGTTATCAATTTTAACACCTGTTATACACCCGCTAATGACCTATCTTGGATTTCAGGATACTTATTACGAAGAAATTACCCTCGCTTTCACAAAAGTTTCTTTATTTTACCTGAACCTATATGTGACATGGAGACAACGAACCAATTTAAATGCTCCACTCTCTACTATAGTTTTAAATGGGCAAAATTCTCACCCATATGCAAATTTGATAGCATTCCTTATCATCTAGCCGATTTTCATGATTTTGTTTTCCTTCATTTGGTCATCTTCACTGAATTTTAAGAAAATTTCTAGATAACGTGACTATTCACTTATTGAACTGTTGCTGCAGGAGTACTTTTGTAATAATCAACCGGAATTATTTAACAAAATCTAAACCTATCAAAAATTGCAATAGAATATTATTTTTGGTTCTATCACGATCTCTCACCTTACAATTTATTATTTATAGAATTTAATTGATGGAATTAATTGTATAATCGAACGGTAAAGAAAAGAAACTAATCACGAAATAAAACTAGTAATAAAACATAAACAAATTAAATTAAGAGAGAAGAAAGATGGTCCCTGGACTCACTCATTACAATGCCTACATTTTGCAAAAATTTGATTTCAATGATTAAGACGACCAAAAGGATAGAAACAGTACAACCTTTCCCTCTTAGTCGACTTAGTCTGACATTTTTATTTTATTGACAAAATTATTTCTAAAAATATTTTTTTCTACTTTTTTGTTTTTCGTTAATTGACCTACCTAGTGTGTTGTTTTTTCACACTTCATCGTCTTCCAGTTTTTGACTTAAACAAACAATGTTTTTCCGACCTAAAATACTATGTATTCTCAAACCTAAACGTTCCATCTTCTTGGCTCCAAAATAATTTAGGTGACAAAAGAGAAAATGATTGTTCGAAAATGTACAAAAACATCTTATTTGTTATCCAAATACCGTAAAACATTTAACTTCAATTTTAGGTTGCTGTTAAAAAATAATTAATTCTTTATTGTTTGTTTTATTTTCGTTTTAAATAAATTATTCATGTATATACATACATATATATATATATATATAAAGGTTTTACATTTTTGAAAACTATTATATTTTTTACAGTGTATTTTTCATATCGCCTATGAATCATGCTAAACTTAAAAAGACCCACTGTGGAATTTACATTTTTATTTAATCTCGTTTAGGAATCTAGAAATTAGCTTTAATGACCTAAGTCTAGGCCTTGATATTAGCAAAAAAAAAGAAAAATGCCTAAAAATGTCCGTATTCAAAAAAATTCATCTTTTCAGATGGTCCTGTAACAAATCAAATTGATGTTCCACAGTTACACTCTCTACACTGTTAAATTGCTATACATTGTTAAATTGCTAATTCGTAACGGTATATTTGAATGACTGCTTCGTCCAAAACTATAATTTACATTTTTCTGAGTATAATGAGGACTAGACACGCTAAAATTTGAGCTGATGACACTCTTAAGAACCAGGAATAAATTTCAGTTCAACCTCTTCTAAAGCAGTTTAGCATTGCAGGGCGGCCCAAAAAGAGAACGGGTTCTTGAAGGATGTTTTAGTATTGATACCATCTATCATGATTTCGCCTTCGAAATCAAAAAAGTGAAAATCAAATCCACCCAAAACCCTAAGGCAACACAAAGAAACAAGAACAATTAGAAAGCTGAGGTGTGGTGATCATCAAACTCTTGCTCCAATATTTTTTGAGTTTTGAACGTTCGCTCCGATTGTGGAGAGTCCTCCACACTGGACTTAGAGCTGTCAAAATCGATTAACAACCATGAGTCCATGAGTCCATCAACAAAATTCCTTCTGTTCTTCTGACATTTCTCTAAAGGGGTTGAAATCCTAGACTGTTTCAGTGAAAAATGGAGAGCAATACTGATGTTGGTATTATAATCTAATAGTTTAAAATAGAGTTCCAATGTCCTTGGCCAAATGATTAAGGATTCCACGAATAAGTTTGGCAAGCATTTCACTATAGAAATGTATATATGTATATTATCCTTCCACACAATATTTGATTTGCACAGTAGTGACAGAAGTTGTCAAAAACAGAAATAAATAAAACATAAATTTGAGTACGATTTGATTTTGAGAATAAGTACGAGGATAATTTGAAAAGTCTCCGGCCTAACCCAGATAGGATACAAATTTACACGATGTTTTTACGGCGTTATATTGTTTCGAGGTTTATCAGTCTGGCTGTGAAATAACAAAAATTTCCGTTGAATAATAATTGTTTGATAGGCTGTCAAAGTTCTTAAAGTTTCGCATGCAGTAAGAATGGAGCAGGTTGAAATTCATGCAGTTATTAAATATTTTCATATTGAGGGTTTATCCCCAAAAGAAATAAAATCTGAGCTAGACGGCACATTACGTGAGTCTTTCCCTTCGTATTCCACAGTGAAAACTTGGGTTGTGGACTTTATACGTGGTCGCAGGAGCGCAGAAGATGCACTGCGTTCCGGAAGACCAAAAACAGCCACCACAACTGAAATCGTCGAAAAAGTCCGTAAAGTTGTACTGAATGACCGGCGATTGAAGGTGATGGAGGAAACAAGTACTGTGGGCATTTCAACACAGCGAACATATTATACCCTAACCGAAGTTTTGGTAATGAGAAAATTATCCATGCGATGGGTGCCGCAACTGCTCACACATGAGCAAAACTGATACGCAAAATAGTATCGGAAGAGTGTTTAGACTTGTATAAACGCAATCCAGCAGATTTTTTGCGGCGTTTTATTACAGTGGATGAAATGTGGACTCACCACTATACCCCAGAAACGAAGCACCAATCGAAATAATGGACTGCCAAAGGAGAACCTGTTGCGAAAATGGTCAAAACAGTTCCGTCGGCCGGAAAAGATTTGGCTTCGGTATTTTGGGATGCCAAGGATATTCTTTGGATTATCTTAAAAAGGGTGAAACAATCAACGGGGCATACTATGCTACCCTAGTTGGCCAGCTAAAAGAAAAAATTCAAGAAAAACGACCCGGATTAGCAAAGAAAAAAATTCTGTTTCACCAAGATAACGCACCCTGCCACAAGTCAGTTGTTGCCATGGCAATAATTAATGAATTGCGGTTCGAATTGGTACACCATGCCCCCTACTCATCGGACTTAACCTCCTTGGATTTTAGTTTATTTGAAAACTTAAAAAAATTTCATGCAGGAAAGAAGTACGAGTCCGGTGAAGATGTGATTGCTGCCACAAACGCCTATTTTGACCAGTTGGACGAAAGGGCTGGAATAAGGGCACTTGAACATAGNNTGTTTACCCGATATTCTTTTGTTTTCTGTCTAGGCCGGACACTTTTCAATTTATCCTCGTATTATGAAATATTGTTTTAGAATAGCCCAGAAAGATACGTAATAATCTATAAATTCGCCAATAAATTGGGCACATATCAGCAAAAGTAACAAGTACAAGTACAAAACCTTCTACCGCCAGCTCTACAGCCGTTTGAATGATCCTTTCTGGTAATCACTCCACTGCTTCAATGCTCTTTAATTTCGACAGCCAAATCACAATGTTTCAGTATCTCCACCTTTTTTGTCTTCAAGTGACACTGACACTCTTTAGCATCAAAATTATTCTTTAAATTTTCAATATTAGTTACTTCTTCACTTTCGAAGAAGTTGTAGTTGATGAGCCACCAGTATCACAGATTTGCCTTTCAAATGACCCAAAATACATTCATTGAATATTTTGTTAACCGAATGGGCATCCACAGCTGATAGAGGCTCATCATGGAGGCAAAACTCTGGATCTCTGCTTTGGCAAGACCGATAGACCTCCACTGAATATCACCCCTCTGTCCCTGACCATTATGTAAGGAAGCAGAGATAGATCGTGTTTCAAATCACACACAATCACTTTTTGATATTTCTCTTCGCTCAAGTCTTGCCCAAAGAGAATGTTACGCTGACAACATTCGTGGGAAGCATTATTTGAAGAACTTTCATCGTCTGGTTAAACTTCTTTTGAAATCAGTTGAAGCAAAATAGATTTATCACCACCAGTAGTACTACCCAATCAATTTGTTAGCGTGTGTATTAAAAGTGACGTCACTTAATCTCAGTTGGAAGGGCTAACATTTTCGAAATGGGAACTCTTAAATCAAAATTCTTTTAATTGACTAATTTTCTTCGCTAACTTCTGTTCCTTCCTATCGATTATCAAAAATTCTTCAATTCTTTCCGATGAAATTTTTCCCAAAACGGCTATAGAAATTTGGAGTATATCGTTATAAATATTAGAATGCTTAAGAATAAGGATATATTAAAGTGATTACTTTAAATGCTACATTTTACCTTCTTTCAACTTCTGTCAGTTTAGCAAATGGTTTCTTCCAGATACACACATTGAGTATTTTGAGACCACATAACATGCCATTCATTAATTGGATCCCATCAGTTTTTAAAACAATTTTCATTCTGGCAGCTGCAAAATTTCTTATATAAGTCTGCTAAAATATAAAGTTTTAAAGTAGAATGAGAAATATTGAAACTGAGATTAAGATTGAGCATCAATAATGTGATCAAAAGTTATATATAAATAATATTTAATTACAACAACTTGATCGAAGCTATAGCTTACGTAAAACAGAAAAGTGGAAACCAGAACACAATGACTTGCATGATTAGATATCAAATTCACCATTTGGCAAAGAGTGGCTTTTTGAAAAGAACCGTTCTTGAACTTCATGGATTTTTTGTTGATTAAAAACAAGTGTTTCGAACTTCCATCCCCACAACAGAAAGGTCAAAGTAGCAAAAATGCGGGCTTCCCACTGCTAGAAAAATTGAAACTACATTTGCAGAAGTGCACAAATAAGTTGTTTCTGCTTAACTGAGCATGTAAGAATGCAGCAAAAGAGTGGACCATGCGGCAACATTGCGAAAAAATACTAACTGATGACTCTGAAGACACACAAATCACAGATTTCTACAAAAAACAATTACCAGACAAGAAAATCTACTCTTTTTGCCATGGCATTTCTGCTTTACCTCCAAGTCTTTTAAATTCGTGTTGTTTAGCCGTTGTATGTATATGGTAAGTCCAAGGGACCCCAAATGTTTTTTAACTAAAAGCGTTTGTTGTGTTTGTTGTACATACCCATATGACTTCCTCATTCAAGCTTTTTTTTTACATTCTGCGTATAAAAATATTGGATCATCTAAGAGCTGCATATGAAACAGCACCCTTGAAATAAAGCGTTCCCTTCATTAACGGAATCTCTTTCAAAATCACTTGGAGGATGGTTGATTTGCCGCTACCAGCAGCTCCAATCACATCAACTACTCTTCGGGAAATTACGCCAAATGTGACACCGTTTCATAGAGACGAATCCCATCTAACACGACATTTTCTGCATAAACTCTAACAGTATTCGATTTGAGGATGCAACTGTCTGCAATTTTATTCCGTCTTCTCGATTTTTTTCCTAAATTCCTCGTCCACTATTAGAAATTCCTCAATTTGTTGACCACACAGGGTCATTCCCGTTCCTAGCAGTCGCAACAAGTTTCTCAAAAAGTTTTTTCCATTAGTACATTTTGATTAATAAAATTTGTCTTCTACAATAAGAAGTAGTCGTGTACGTAAGTACTGTAACAGCAAAATTCAGTCAGTTGACTAGGAAAGAAACTAAATGTCCTGCAGTGAACTATTGGGTGAACTAAAATGATCGCAAATCCTATAATTGAGAAGCTTGCCTCCAAAGGGCACCAAATCCTTGAAATAAAAATGTTCAAAAGTCAACTTTTTTGATAAAGGTCACCTTAGTAACCTAATTTCAACTTTTAATTTTTTCTTTGGAAAAGTATTATTGACAGAATATTTTCCTAAAAATATTACAAATCCCAGATGATTTTCATCATTATCACAAGGAAAAACTGTTTTGATTTAGTACATTTTACCATGAACTTAGGACATGGTACGGTTTAGAAAAAAATAAATAAATAAAAAGCACTGGTTGAAAATGTCCAGTTTGCTACATAATTCTTATCTTATCATCTTATGATCATTCAGAATCATCTTCACTTTTGGTGCCTTATAATACAGTAAATATAAATATAAATACATCCTTATAATACAGTAAATTTTCCACTGTGTATCCCATTTTCCTGAGTAAAAATTCCACATCAACTTTTTGGATACCAATTCTGATTAAAATAAGTCTAAGGTTTCAAAGCTTGTACCGTTCCGAAAATAAATATGCTATAAAATATGTAAATGGATTTAGATAAGACAGTCATAACAAGAGCTAGGATTTCTAGCTATTTGCTTATTGGTTATTATAAGAAGCAAACTAAAACAGATATAAAATGAGTGCGAATCATAACGCAAATTGTCATATACAACTTTTTTTTAATGCTTATTTGCTTATTTTAAGTTTTAANNGAGCTTATTTTAATGATTTTATTGTCAATCCACTAATTATTGCTTGTTTTAAAAATATTATTCTTGTCCATGTTGCATTTTTTTAGTCGGGACAGCTAACATCTCACATTAGAAATGAGTCATTGTTTCTCCAGACACTTCCCAGAAAGTAAGATGATCTGTACGCTCTTCCCCTTCACCTATAGTACTGCAATTTACATTCTATACTCCATGTATTTGTTTAAGTTGTGTTTAAATGTGAGAGCTGTAGTCTTTCTTGTGATTTCCAATTTAAATAAAAATGCCGAAAGTTAAACCGACAGTAGAAGAATGGATTCGAGAATATTCTGAATTAAAATATAAAGTATTTTGTAGACCATGTGTGAGAAGGGAAAGTTTTATTTAATGATATTTAAAAAAAATTCATGTTGTATCTAGATCAATTGTGAAAAAAAATATAACATACAACAACATACTAAAACGATCTCACAAAGAAAATTTGACAAAAATTAAAAGTCAAACTTGCAAACAACAAACTATTAGTCAGTGTATAGCGGGCTCTTCTAGAGATGATGAAAAAGCATTTTACTTTGACTTGTGTCATGTTATGATTTTTTCAAAGATATCACTAAATAAATTAGAACATGCCAGCTTTAAGGGCTTTTTAGAAAAATATTGTAGCAAGCATATTCTTACAGAATCAACAATTCGAAAAAATTATGTTGATCCCTTCTATAACCAAGTTTTAAGTGACCTAAAAAATATAAGAGGAAATTAATTGTATATAGTTTTCGGTGGTTGAAACGACAAATTCGTGCGGAAGATATATTACCCACCTTATGATTGGTGTATTAAATAGTTATTGTAAAAATCGAGTTTTTTTAATTAGTTTTAAGCAACTAGAAAAAACCAACAATAATACAATTACTAGATTTATTCACAATGGTTTGACAAATTCTCCCAGACGCCGTGCCAAATGATAAAATTTTACTCATGCTAAGTGATGCTGCTGCATATATATTGAAAGCATATTCTAATCTCAAAGTGCTTTATCAAAATTTAACACATTGCACATGTCTAGTCCACAGCATAAATCGAGTGGCGGAAACTATTCGA
>QDEB01092888.1:16348-30838 GCA_004193795.1 Asbolus verrucosus | reverse complement strand
TATAGTGACACTTAAGTAAATAATGACAAAATAAAAAACTAAGAAGTCTTTTGTTTTATTGGCCATGATAACATGATTAATCCATTTGATCTTGCTGAAAATTTCATCGTTTCTTAATACGAATAAAACACATCTTTCCTGAAAATTTCATTAAAATTGATCAAAGTTTACTGGGTGTTCATTTACTTATGGCGGCCAGTATATTTTAAAAATGGTCGAATTTAAAAGAGATCCGTACAGGAAATCTGTTTGAATCGGCAAGGAATTAATCTTTTCTTAGTTTAAATTTTCAAGCAAAATTCTACTATTTATCAAAACAAAAAACGCGCAGCTTTGAGAATCTACTTACAGTATTCAATTCCTGAAATAACATCTCTGAAGTAGGTCCAAGCTTGGTCCAGTGTCAAAGGTTTGTCTGTAGGCACTTCGAGCACCTGTCCCCTTTCGAGCAACTCGAACACTAGATAAAGGTGATCTTCGACAGGATCATCCAAAACTTCGACTAACTTAACGACGTTCGGATGGTCCAGTTTTTTCAAAATGGCAATCTCTCGATACACCCTCTGCAACGGATGGGCGATGTTCGAGTTGGTTCTGCCTTCCTTCTTTGGTGGCAATCTACCGAACATGCCCGCCTTCTTCAACAGTTTCTTTTTAGACAGAATTTTCATCGCCTGCAATGATCGCTGTCAATAAATTATTCTAGCATTCTCAAAGTTCGGAAGGCCCTAGAGAGCGATTATAAAAAATGTATAACTTTACAAATCACCAGCACTACTCTCCAGAGTGTCGTAACTTAGTAATCACGCAAGTTCTCCACTTTCGAACTTTGATGATGTTCTCTTTGAAAATAGATCGGTGCGAACGATTTTTATGGTGAGGATTGTGGTTGTTGCACTACAAGGAGGCATCAACAGGATACTTACATAATGAGTGTCGTCTTCTTCGTTGTAAGCCAGTTTCACAATGCCGTAAGATCCCTGCAACGAAAGAGTCTTAAGACAAAGTTCTTTGCTCACGCCATCACGCTATCACAAACGGAAACAAACATTTTAAATATTCAGAAAGACATCACTTTATAGCCAACTGACTATATTTCTTCGTATAAAAATTGTATGGACGGATCGCCGACGCCGGACGTCGCGACGTCATTCATCTTTAGCTTTATGAGTTCATTTTTGTTTGCTTGCCTCGTATCAGGGAGAAAAACGAAAAATATTCGGAAGTGTCATCATTCCTGGTGCTATTAATCAAAACGGTACAACATACAATTTAATCTACTTATGCTAATGTTTGAACTGCTTTTAATACCTTTTTTCATACTGAATTTAAATAATGAAACGAAACACGGAAGAAATTAAAATATTATTAATTAATAAGAATCTGAAATGTGAAATTTATCTGACGTTTCATTTTCTATGAAATTATCGAGAGCCAGTTATCCAGTAATGGCATATTCTAGTTGCTTCTTTTTTTGTTGTGTTAAATATACGACAAAGTAAATGGTAAAATTAACCTCTTACAGAAAAAGATGGGAAAAAATAAAAAGGGAAATTATAACAGAAGTTGACAGTTCGTTTTGGATTTTGAATTTTCCCTCATGATGTAGCAGACTAATATAGGTTCATTCCGGCGATCGATGGTGTTTGTACCATCGCATCCATAAATAATAAATAGAACTATGTCCACCAACCTGTCCGATAGAGTCCATTAGCTTGTATTGATTGAGTTGTAAGTACATTCCGGACTTTTCTATCGAGACCCTCCTGGACTCTTTGAGAGGCTGTCTCTTTCGGTTGGTCCTAGGACTGCCGGTCGGACTGACGTAGGGGGAGAACGGGCAATTCGGGTAAATGGGACGCGTGGTGTCAACACCGAAACTTTTCGATTGTAATAGCAGTCTGTGGTTAAGGGCACCTTTGACGTGCATCTTGGAGATTTTGTCAGGTAGACAATGTTCCGAAAGATTCTTCAGGGAAGGCACTGCTTGCAATATCACAGGTTCGGGTTGTGAACCGTTTAGGTTCGGCTCGGATCGGGTCACATCATTGGACCTGGGCGGGGTGGCGGGAGACTGGAATGGCGGCGGGTACCCGGGACTCGAACCTGACGGCGGTTCCGTCGCGGTTGACTTCAACTCCACATCCACCGCGGTGTGCCTGAAACAACACCAAAAGTTATGCGGCCATAGACAAGTCAATCCGTGTATAATGTGTTGCCAACATTACAGTTATCTGTGCGTAATTTCTCGTTTCGGTACTAATTATAAGATTAGTTGACCGCGTAAAACCGGCTGCAAGTCCGTGTAATTTATATAAGCAACACAACTTGATTCAGAGTGTTGAAACTACTCATAGAAATGAAACGACCTACAAGATGCGATAATGCATTCACCAACTCCTAGTGAAGAAGTTAAAAATAAACCGAAGGCATGTTCCGTTGTCTTGGAACGATCGCAGATAAAAAAAAGCAATGAACTTGAAAAGAACTCTGTCATTTCCACTAACCTCGAACGTAAATATAGCATCAAAAATAAATCATTACCATTAAATATTTTATTGTGTACAAAATGATCCCTGGATATTTTATGAGTTCCACGGGAAGAAGTAGGCAAAACATATCTTTTTTTCGGATATTATTAATATTCCACGTTCCAAATGTTCGTATAAACGAATATTGCATGTGGAAAATTTCCCACGCTTTATAACCCAAAAATAATTTAAGACCTTAACCAGAAACAATTTCAGTTGCACATAAACTTCGTTTCAGTACTATAAAATCTGCAAGTCCGTATATTTTATAAAAACAGCACCACCCAATTCATATCTAAAATTATAGAATTGCGAGATAAATGAAACACAGAATTAAAACTTTAGCCAAATACCATAGATGATAGATAAGGTTTACATAGATTGCTCACTCGCATGACAAACAAGTTTCTCGGTTTTTCTCGACTACCGTCGAGAAAAATGAACAGAATACATGAACAGTATAACTTATCCACAAAAGTTAAAAAGTATATGCAAATTTGAGTGATTTGAAATTTTAAATCATTTCTGAAAATTGAGGTGTTTTTTTAAATTCCCGAATAAACTGATTTTAATAATTAATATGATAAAAATGCTTATCCGGCAGAAAGAATGTAAAAATCATGCGGTCTCTGATAATGGTCTGAATTTTTTTCTATTAAAGTATCAAAAAAGATCCCCAAGTTCTGTAAATTTCAGAGCGAAAAACAATGGAGAAAATAGGAAAATAACTGTCAGAAGCTAATGTTAAGTGGAAGTTAAATATATAGATTTAAAATTGTTGGGAATAATTCTTGTATATTCAGAATAATATTATTGTTTTAATCCTAAGTTTAATTAGTTAATTGTGCTTTAGTTTAGTAATGTGTTTTTTTTTATAATAGAATTACCGAAATAAACTTTTTTTTAAAGATGGCTTTTATAACTTCCACAGTGTTAAAACACGATTAAAAATAATCACACATTCCATATCAGCGCCTCGAGCGATAGTAGTAAGAAGTAGTAAGATAGTAGTAAGAATCTGTATCACAATAATAGAGACTGATCATTAACGATTAAAATTGCCAATTTCAAAAAATAGTGAGAAAGTAACATGTGTTCAAAAAAAAAACGGTCAAGTCGCCTCATGCAGGATTTTGTTTTGACGAACGTATGTCCTAGCTTCTTAATTTATTCATCAATCTGACATTTGACAGCGGTTGCGCCTTAGTGTCTTGTGCTTCGTTATGATTCAAGCGCTAAAACATACATTACGAAAAAAGTCATAAGTGATTTGACCGTTTTTTTTTTTTTTTGAACACCGTTTATTAGATTTAATGTCCCATTTGCAAGTGATTGTTGTGCTTGCTTTTAAATTTATTTCTGTTGTTATAGTTTGACAAATACCTGTTTTTCGTGTACGATGCAGAAATATTTATTAAAAAGGCACTTGCATATGGAATACGTGAACATTTTCGTTTTTGACGTAATATACGAAGTGTTACCGACTGTTAATTGTGCAAAATCCAACAGAAAAAAATAAAAATAATAAAATTGACAGAGACTTTAATCATGGTTTCCTTTTCTCTTTTCTTAATCAGTGAAACATACAATCGACGGATTTATGGTTTCGCTTCACACCTGCCTTCACACCTGTCAACTAAGCTTTTGATGAAATTGCAACCGCTAATAAATAAAAAATTATGCAATTTGACCGCGCAATCCGCATTTGTCATTACACTCGAACCCTACGGCCGGTTCCGCATAACACAAACAATGGTAGGATAAAATTGAGATTACATAATAATGTGAAAAAAAATACATAATAGTATCCCATTAATGGTGCATTGATCTAGTAATTCTAATTTAGATAGTTACGATAACGACAGTTAATTTTCAATATTATCAATTCGAATTATCTAAGCACGTTAACTGACTGACATCCCGCGTTTTATCTCCGCTTTATAACTTGAAAATTTCATAATCCATCTGGCTCTGGCCAGGTGCAGCGAAAATGCAAAGGGTTCACATGTGTGACGGCCCTGGGGAAGTTGAGAAACTAATTTGGAATTTACTCTGTGATTAAACTGATGCTCTAGTTTGTTTAATTTACACATCATGTTGGCGGTAGTTCTCTTGGGGAATAATTAAATTAATTACGTTGCGTTTTATAAAATCGAGTTGAAGGAGAGACGAGAGAAAAAAATTCGATACCTACTTTGAAGGAAACTTTCCGAGAGGGTTCATACAAGACCAAACATCGCACAGCTAATCCGCTTCGTAACTAAAGAGGAAACGCGGTGCACATGGTTTACCAACCCCCTTTCTGTGTATATACTGAAAGCTCCGCCATGCGCGAAAAGCTTTCAGGATAGTAGAGTGTGAAAGGACGCGAGGATTATGAAAAAAGAGACAAATTTATTGTCATTTCCGTGCGATGGCAGCATCATCGACAGGATTATTATTATTCAGACAGCTCGGCAGATTTATTTCCGCGATGAGAATATAGGTGGCGATCGTTAAAACACTGAATCGCTACGGTTCCACGTGAACGATTATGGCTTTGATTATGAATTAATTAAATTATGTTAAATTTGGTACGGTCGTCGAGAANNAACAAATGGTTGTTGTGAGGTCTTACCTTGGAATATCGCCGATTTTCGGAGGTCTCGTTTTTCGGCAAGCGCAACCTCCATCTTGCCATAATTTTGCTGCAACAAAAAAGCTTTTAGTTCGAAATTGCTTCACTATTAAGAGCGTGTACGTGTGTTAAATGGCACTTTCATATTTCCACCATACATCACGTGGGAAATAGGAAGTTAGTCATTTTCGATAAAATTCGTTTGGGTCGGCGAGGTATTTGTGAAAAGGAAAATTATAGAAAATTGACATGTGACTGTTACGAAACTCATATAAACACCCTTATGTTATGTCTTAGTATCAGGGACTTTACGACCGTCAGATTGGATGTCTGTTTCTATTATTACTATGTGTGTTTTGTTGAAACAGTGCAATGAACAGTGAATGAAATATAAAAATGTTGATAAGATGTTTCTTTTTTCACTTATCGACTACCCGAATTTACATTCACATATTACACAAGGCTGATGTCATCGAAATCGCCATAGAGATACGATTTTACAGGTACAGAAATAACGTGCTTGCAATTGTACACGTAATTTAAATCCATACCAAATAATTTGTGGTTTAATGGTTTCAAATTGGAAATAATTCTGAGATGCCGTAAGAAGGGAAATTAAGTTTATATGAAAGATGTTTTCGCAAAGCCAAATTTGGACAATTCTCTCTTAAAAAACGAAAGGTGCATGTTGAAACAGAAAATAACGGCGAACTAGTAACTGCACACATTTTAACAAAATAAAAAAAGCTCGGAAATTGGCACCAAAAGCAAATTAAAATGACGAACATGGTATCGCTTGTTTGTCGGAATTTTCGACAAAAAAATTATGTAAACGTCCGTTTTATCGCTTACTTTGTAAGTCATAACCTCCTTACTCTGTTAAACATAGCGTTAAAGGTTTTAACATGCAAAATAACGATTCGCATGCTTAACAGAAACCTTAAATTTAGAACAATTTGCATGATATTGCTAAATTATGATAATTCCCTTTATTTTTGTAATAATCACGTCCAACAATTAAGGCCACCTGATGCCTCACCGATGGTTTAACCTTCTGTTATTTTTTCGAATCGATAACAAAACAGAGCCCGAGGCGTACGCACGGGGGGACAAATTTCTCGCTTGCTACCGAACATGTCTGTCACTTGGAATTAATGTTACGATCGAATTGCACAAAACCAATTATAATAATAATGTTTGTTCCCAATCCCGCTCTGTGCAAATATTAAGCCGTGAAATGTTTCGGGACACTTTTACTGTAGGAAAAACATGTCTTGCTTAACCATTTGACAATACTTATGTCCTTATACGAAACCTATCATTAACGGCTAGAATTATTATTTGCACTCGTAAATCAAAAGATTAAAAATTGGGAGAAAGTACTTTACCGCCACATCAACACCGTTTAAATTAAGTCGTTCACAGGTATAATAGCAAAACAATAAAACTCGTTATTTGTCTATCGTCTCGATGAGGCAATCGAAAAATTATTTATTATTATTATCGATTTGCTGTCGAATTAATTTTCGTGGAAATTACACTCTTTTCATTAATGGAACTGTCGTTTTTAAACTTCGCGCGCTCTGTATTTTTAGCAAAAAAGTCTCTGAATGAGGTGCTTTTAATTTCTGTTAATTCCGTCATAAATTCAGTTATCCCAAAAATTGTGGAGAAAAAATTAATTGTAACAAATGTTATGTAGAACGTGAAGAAATTGTTACTTGATGGTAATTACATTTTTTTTTTTACAGAATTATCATTAATTTTACATTTGCGGAAATATATCAGAATATATCGAAGATTTAAAATTAGGAAACATGAGCTTAAAGCACGTAAATAAGTATACTTATTATTATTTCTAACTATAGTTAGAAATTCTTAAAGATCCAACTCCGGATAAAAGAGTTATATCTTGATTTTATCTATTTTGGCATCTAGTTTCAACGAGAGAACCCAAAAATGAATGGTTCTGACACACAAAGAGATATTTTCAGTAAATTTACAGATATAACGTTTTTGCTGCCTGTTCTAGAAAGATATTCAAGGCTTGAGAAGGTTTTAAAAGTTTTATTTTCAATTATTAATTTCTTTAAACATTCCGGATTAAATTCCGTCGATCGTTATTCAAAAATGTTGTCAACCTGTTTCTGAAGTTCTATTTCACTTTAAAATTTTAATATTTCAAAGTTCTACTTTGCTATTCTTAAATTACAATTCAAAATTCTTATAATTTTTACTATTGCACTTTTTTATTGCACCAAAATTTTCATTATACTTTTAAAAACTCCAAAAGATTTTTTTGAGAAGTGATCATTTTTCCAAATTTAATTTTTTAGACTTCCATGAACATATCCAATTTCACCAAAGTTTTTTCGTCTTAATTTGTTTTTCTCATAAAGATTCTTTGATTTTTAAGTTATTTAAAATTTGAAATGAATATTGGTTTATTGTTAATTGGAAGCAGTCGAGTGAAATTAAAAAATGATATAATCACACCTGAAGAAAAAATAAGTAATTACATTTTTTTACACACCAACAACAGTTGGCAGAACTGGAACGCTGTTTAATTAAATTATGACACAAAAAAGAAGGCCTCCAAGGCGAGTTACGAAAACTAAAACTAATTGGATACATATCAAATCAAATATTCAAAAAAAGTCTAAAACTTTTCGAAATTCGGGAGTGAATTTTGGTTGTTTCATGAAATCGAATAATTTTTCAAACGGAGAGCCGAGTAAAAATTAAATAAACAACTGGTCGCACATGAAATTTCGGACAAACTTTAAATTTGGTGTGTGTGTATGTGTATTGTCAACTTAAGTGCAACCACTTTCGGATATTTTTAACACCAGACGAACAATGAGCCGTACAAGAACCCTTCTCGAAAACAACCCTCCAGCGCAGAATTCCTGTGAAGAAGCTACTACTCGAAAACGTCGATGTAAATCAATAATCACGAAGCTTTCAACGATTAGTTTTAATAAAAAATGAGAAAGTTTGTCGATGTATCGGCACTTGCTGGGAATTTCAATTTTATTTGCTTTTCAAGAGGACTAAGCTCGAAAGCAATATTGTTTATCTGGATAATTTCGAAATTATCTTATCTTTTCATAGTTATAGTCAGATAACAGATTTTTTTTTTAAGAGCCCTACTATAATTTTTTTTATGCAAGACTTTTGAAATTTTGAAATTTATGTTATAGTGTGAGATCATTATCAGTTTGACAATTTTGAATATTTTAATTATTGTTTGTTATTGCACGCAAGTTTATTCTTATTTCTTTAATTTGAGCATTGACCATCTGTATTATGATGCAAAGTTCATATTTTACGACTATTTGAACTTTTAAAAACCACGAGGTTTATCTGTTATTGATTTGTTATCTAGATAACATACTCTTAACCTTTATCTGAGATGATTGTATCTGTTATCTTGCACCTCAGATACAAATTTTCTTATCTGTTCACCACACTACGCGGACGGTGCGCAAAATGCCAAAAACCTCGTCACAACCTTACTTCTAACCTCTACTGGCGGACCTCCTTGGCCACTGATGGTCTCTTAACAATGAAACGCTCCGCTCACCATCGAGTGTTACGTTAGCTACCACGTCCGATTACGTCTTTGTTTTGTTAATCATGTAATCGCTAGACGCAGATTATCGCGAACGACGTAACAAGGAATCATTCTGACATTTCCAAATCTTGTCATCGAAAGAATCAGAACCAATTCACCCAGAGATGAGATCGCGACGGATCAGTCTATAAACGAGGTGTAGTTTAAATCATGTCCGGAACGTGCATCCTTGCATCAGCGCTGACCTTTAGAAAACCGCAATCAGAATCAATCTCCGGAAACGTATCGTTTTCCTCTATATAGTTCGAAAATTTCCCGATCGAGTCATCAAACTTTATCCGATATTAATGCGAAAGTTTCGGATTGCGTTATTGACGAGGGACATTCTATTATGTTTTCATAAAAAAAGGGCACCACTGCATTCACATTTTGAATAAAGTTAAAGTTTCTTTTAATACATACATACACGAAAGGAGCCCCTTCAACTTACAGCTCGTCGGACGAGTAATAAAATATTTAATGCGCCTCAAATTACAAACGTCTGCATAATTACTTGCGAATAAATAAAAACGGAATTTTTAACGATGACTTTGTCATTCGACTAAGAATCGAAGCAGGCTTGAAATGATGGATTATTTGGCATTGTGGTGACCTATTGAATCAATCATGTCATCATCCATAAACGTTTATTTCACGATCTACGACCTCAAATGAATAATCAAATTATTAACGTAAATATGGCAGATTGTCCAATTGTCTACATAATTATTCACAATTCAGCGTAATCTTCAGCTTAATTAAGGTTAAAAATTATTCTCTGTGTCTGTTCAGTGTTCAAATTTAATTAGGGTATGACAACTGAAGTTAGAGTTGCGCTTGGATAAATAAATAATTTATAAAGTTTAAGAATGGTTGCGTTTTTTACTAATCAATCAAATGGAAAATTTTCATTGAATTTCCCCAAGAATTTCATAGAGAATTTTTCAGTTTCCCATTTTTATATAAAATCTGTTCTGTATTAATTTAAATTTTCAGTAAACGCATCGATTGTGAATACTAAATTATTGCTAGTAATTCAGTTTCCATTTTAGCTTAGCAGCGTCGAAATTTGACTTGGTTGACTTGGGTTCCGGGTTGTTGTTGTTCGCCATGCTGATTATTAATGCTCATAAAGTCATAAATAATAGGTGATCAGAAGTTCCCGCGTCAGTTGTGTATTATTTATGAGTAATTAACGTACGTTCGATATGGCATTACAGCTACCGACGCACTTGCGTTAGATTTTTCCAGAATTGGCCCATCAATTATAAATCTTCCGAGTGGGTGGTCCGTTTGGTATTACAAGCATTAAAATTGACGAAAACAATTTTGGTCGCATACGATGAATAATTTGATATTTCAACAAATAAATCTGCCCTAAAAAAGTGGGCGAGGTTTTTCGCTGTACTCGATTGGCCATAATTTAATCGGTTTGGCCATACCTGACCATAATAATTAATTCCATTTTAAAACTGTAAGTTTGAAAAAAAAATTATAAAAGTTTTGGGATCGTATTATATTAATTATTTTTGACAAATTAGGCGAGTTTTCCTCTTTATAAGGCAACAATCAATTAGTAGACCCGTAAAAGGCAAGTGGCAAATTCTCGTTCATCAAATTAATTTTCAAAACGCAATTTATTAAATAATAAGAAATTCTTCGAATTGTAATCGTACTTTTCCATTTTTTTAATACTGACATTTTAAATTATTATTACAGTCGCAACTGTTTGATTTAAAACATGTTTTCACGTTACAAGTACCTACTTCAGAATTCTAGAGACTTCAGTAGGCGAAAACGAGCGGAACTTGTAAAACGGGTGATGCACTTAATAACATATACTCCTATATAATTTACATTTTCTCCGTCTCTTTCTCGGTCGGAATTACAAAAAAATAC
This sequence comes from Asbolus verrucosus, assembly GCA_004193795.1. Lineage (NCBI taxonomy): Eukaryota > Metazoa > Arthropoda > Insecta > Coleoptera > Tenebrionidae > Asbolus > Asbolus verrucosus. Next base: position 20,175 of record QDEB01092888.1, on the reverse strand, counting down.
AATCATTAAGCTAAATCGGTCGTCCTCATTTAATGTTGCGCAGCATTAAAATAATTTTTATTGAATTTTAATTTTCCGTTTTAATTAATTTATTAAAAACTGACGTTGGGTGAAAAAAAACCGTCATTGACAATAATTATCCGACCATGACTTGCAGCACAAATAACTAATATAATTTCAGATCGTTTAGAAATACACATATTTATTAAAATTCAACATGTATGTTAATAATAGTAAAAAACGAAAACAGAATAATTAAAAATTAACTTTGAGAAAACCAACACAGAATCTACAATTTAATTCAATTTTTTATTTATTTTTCTTGTTATCAGGTTTTGATTTATTTTCAAGTCACCTTTGTACATTTCAAATGATACCAAAAACTCATAACATTCATTAGAATTTCAAAAATTTTCACTGAAGTTCATAGAACAGCATTACTCGAATGGTGCTCCAGAAAATGACAGTACTTCATCACATAAAAACTACAGAACCACCATTCTAAAAAAAAATATTATTATTGAAAGAAAACCTTTTTTTTTCAAAATTAATGTTTAAATTGAAAATCGACAGAAATTTTCATTAGCTTTAGGTAGGTTTTTTAATTTAGTGGCACTGTTATCTGGAATTTTCAGACATTGGAATTTTGATTCTTTATTTAGTAAATCTTCAAAATATACATTGTCGCAATTAAAACATTTATTTTTTTATTCTCACGTTTGCAATGTATTGTTAAAAAAATTACCCCCTTAGTGTTCTAAATTGCTATTTAAAATGACTGAATATTTCCATTATTCCTGCGACAAATTACGAAATTAATAATTATTGGATCACAAATGACAAACAATCTTTCTTCCTCGTTCTTTATTACGTATTCGACCAAAAATTTTCAGCTTGTCTTTGTCTTGATATCAAAGTATCAGATTCCCCAGTCACAATCAAAGCTTTTACACGTAGAAGGTGTGATATAGGCGTATCGCACATCTACATTTCTCATTCAACCCTCTTATCTGAAGAGCCTGGAATCATGAAAAGCGTCCGGATCATTTTCCAATCACGTAACAAAAATGGAACCACACATTCGATCGCATTTAATCAACATGATTAATAACGCAGGTTCAAACGTCAGAATTTTTTGAGTGATTATTAAAAAACTGAAAAATGAGTACCTACCGTGTTGAAGAGCGGCCATAATAACAACTGCCTGTCATTTATCGATTTCAGTTAAGGAACTGGTAGGCCCTGGAGTGAGGCTTTGCTATCTGCAAATGGATCTTGTACGATTTCTCCCTGCTGCCGAAAACTTAATATTAATCGTTCACCCGGCAGCTCACCGCTTGTTTGCTTGTCCACCGGATATAAAAGTTGGAGATGTGCGCGGTCCCACGACCGACCCCTGCGGTACACCGTCATTGGGATATTTATTCGAATGTCTCGAATCTCACAATCATTTATCTTAATCTACACGTCATAAAAGAACAGGGTCAATTCGCCCTTAAATTAAAGGATTTTTTTGTACGTTGATGTTAAATAAACTCCGTGCATGCTTGTTTCATGACGGCGGTATTTTTAGACGGTCGTCCCAATATAAAAATTGACAGTTTTTATTCCGGATAAAAAATTCGTAATAAGGGACAACCTCTGGCTTTTTATTGAGCTCCGTTCTAATTCGACGACTTTATTAGCGCCATTAACTTTGTTGTCGGCGCGATTTTATGAGAGACAATAAGCGAGTTAATAGAAAACTATTAAGTAAGTGTTTTATGAGCGACGGAATTAAAATAAACTACACATTTCGGCTGATTCACTCCGTCGGAATGGATCGCCAACAGCTAAAATTTTTTATTTTCCGCTCGCCAAATTTACTTTCTTCTACAAATATACATTTTCACCGTCTGTTCTTCTTCAGTCGTCGGCGCAGTTAGTCACGGTGTAATTCTTGCCAAGTCGGAAGCCATGAATACTCAACAAAAGAAAAATAAGAGACTTCAACGGGAGCACAGAACCGAAATGAAAACGTAAAACAATAACAGAAGAGAAATTACATTAAAGCTGAGGGTGGAGGAACCAAGTCAGAACTGAGTTCTAAAACACAGTCGAACGAAGGCGAAAGAAACTTCATAAAGAGCTTAAAATCATCGATTGAAGGGGCGTAATTTTCCTCCAATTTCCAACATTTCATTTTTGACAGACGCGTGATTAACGGAGATCTTAAGATATTTAACAAATTCATTTCGTAATAATAGCTCCGCCTCGCGAAATTCTTACCATCGTCGTTTCTGATGTGACCTCACGATCCATCAAGTTTTTTTCTTAATTCTCGCAACCATTAGTTTCGTCCAGAAGCTCGATAATCGAGAATATTTTACAATTAAATAATGGAAAAAATTAAGAAAAACTCGTTGAAAACAGAGGAGCGCATGAATTAACAGTAAAATGCAAATTTACTTTGGCGATTTTGTACTGAAAGCTAACTGAAGAAAAAGGGAGGAAGCGATAACGAGGGCTGCAACCGTATCCCCTCGACACGATTTCACCTTGTTTTACTAATGGTGGATAATAGAGGTCTTCAACGAATTTACAATGAAAATTTTATATTCAAATTCCAGCAGTCGTCTTCAAGAAAAAAACAACTTAACCCAAAACGGGGAGAAAAACAATTTCTACAAAATTAACAATCTACATGGAATTTAATAAAATGTGCACGATGTACGAACACAGAATTTTCTTCTGTTGCAAATGTAGTAAATGTCATTAATATGTTTTTCAAAGGAAACTTTTGTAAAGTTTATTTTTGCAGCACCCTCTTATTTGGTACTAAATTTTTAATCGAACGCGATCGTATATTTATTATCCGTCCTAGAAGATATATGTACAAATTTAATTAATAGATTATAATAAAATTTTGCAACTAAGTACATTTTATCATTTTAACTACAACTTAACGATGATAAAAGACTATCTTAAAATATCCAGTCAAAGACGCCAAAGAGCAATCACACATATCGACATCAAACCGTGAGTAAAAATTTGACATTGGTAGAATAAAACAATAAGAAGTGCAGCAACTGGTAATTTATTTCGATATATCGATATTATCGGTATTACTGCAGCAAGGATAATTAACAATGTTTCCATTAATTTTCCAAGATAAAATAAAAATTGTATTTCTGCTAATTGGACTGACAGTTTTAATTTGGTGGCTTACTGCACATCGGATAATCAACTGTAACTGGTTTAAAATGTGGGCGGAGTTCAGATATACAAACAACGACCTCAGTATAGATCTCTTTTTGATACTTGAAATATGTATAAGATTTAAATCAAAACTACCATCAATTTCGCTAAGAATATCCACATAGAATGTTCAGAGTGTCTGAATTTTTCGTGCATATTGTTGATACCTAAAAGATTTCCAAACTCAAAAATAAAAAATTAAAAGGAGGACCATACAAAACCTGAAGACTTACAAACAAAAGGTCGATTTGTGTGTATCGCCTAGGTTATAAAAAGAAAAAAATTGAAAGTGACAACGTTAATACGGAAAATGAGAAATAATTTATGATAGTGAGTGCCATGTTTATTATTAAAATAAAATATTCATGACGTCAATCGACTGGTCATTCTTTAAGAAAACAATATCAAAATATTAAAAATAAAAATCATGAGATTCGCTGTAACAGAGTGACAGATCGCAAGGCCGTCAACACAGCAAGTATTACCAACATACGCGTTTGGAAAGTTGATGTTTTCGATGATTTATAATAATGATTACCACTAAACTTGACTCGCATGAAAAAATTCAATAATGAAGGTATAATAAATTA
>QDEB01092888.1:3040-16341 GCA_004193795.1 Asbolus verrucosus | reverse complement strand
TTTTTTCCATCCGTATTCAGCGCAGTGATCGATCGGCTCTGCCAACACCACGAAACGAAAATTTCGATTTGTTTGAGGAATAATCAAATTCAAGTTCAAGATATCGCGTGAAGACATGCAACCCTTGCAACCTCGAGGCTGAGCGCGACTGCGTTCGGGGTATGGTTTTTTTTAATTGTTTTTCCGAGGGACTCCACTCACCGTCGTCGGTAATTGGGCGAATTTTTCTGTTTGCTCAGATTGAAATGTAAGGTCAGTATTGTGGAAGGAATGTAAACGTACACCTAAGGCAGTCGCTACCTTGAATACTTCGCAAGGTTACCTGTCCTGTAAACCAGCTGCCTCTGATGTGTATAAATTATATCGACACGTCCGAATTCGCTTGCGAAAATATCCAGCTAATTGGCGGGTTTTTCCGGTACCGACTGGACAAGTCGACCTAACGAGTCACCGATAAATAAGAAACAAAAGATCTTTTAATAGTCTTCTATTACTGACACAAATGGACAAAAATGAACGTGCTTACGTCACAGCTTGGAAGTTACGTCTGTGGTATATACAATAGAACCAGTTTAATTACTGAATAGATACTGAGCTTTCAAGTTTCCGAGAAAAGTTCCCAACTTCGGAATTCCTATGGGTCAACTTCCATTTTCCTAATAACTTGAATAACTTGGAAATTAACTAAATGGAGATTTACTCGTGAAGACCCGTTTTAGTTTTCGGTACATTGTCGAGGGGAACTTTTCAACACGATCGTGGGTCTTATCTCATTTTTTATTTTAAAACTGCCGATGATTTACTGAAATTTATAATTAAAATAATGTGAAACTCTTCTAAGTCTATTTCATAGAAATTTAATCTGAATTTTGATTGCACTTTCAATTTTTTGCTTCGAGCGAGGAAAAAAAAACTTTCTATGTTTAATAAGGCCCTACTGGAAACCGTTTCTATATGAGATAATTCTGCATTTACGAAAATGTTATATACTCTGTTAGTATTTCCAAACATTTTGATTTATACATTCTTTTAATACGGACTAACGGTACCAAGTGTTTTGTGGCGGCAATAAGAAATTACAAAAAATAAAATACAAAGCATGTTCTCAAATTTTATGCAGTTTATACGTCATTCACTCGTGAGAGCGTTACGACTTTGAGAAGTTTGTGCGCCATAATGCATTGAAAATGACAACATTTTAGGCATGGAGAGCGTTGAGTCTCTACGCCTAGAGCTCTGTTATTTTCAATGTATTATAGTGTACATTTAAAATCATTTACACTTTTTTCAACATTTCTTTATTAGAAAATCAGATCTTGTTTAGAAAAATGTTCTTTAAATAAATCCAATTTTGTAATAAACGTTCTAATGACATTGACAATGCTATTAGAGCAAACATTTCAAGGTTACAACATTTTCACAAGCGAATGACATATAATCATTACAATTTACAGTTTAGGATAGAGAAGGGTAACCATTCTGGTCGAGTAAAATGAATCATTTAATTTTTTATACAATTTTGCAAAAGTATATTGATGAAATTGTGGTGATTGCATGATGTGATTGGTTTTATGTTTCACAGAAGTAAGATTTCGAGTACCTAATTTTATATAAGATTCTTAGAGAAAATATACTGCTTATTTACCTTTTTATGTAACTTCATTACGCACAGAATAAAACTTTTGCATCACATTAAGATATTCATATTCAGAACATCCGATACAAATCAATTTGTCTATAAATATACTCAATAGTTTGGGATAATTTTTGCTAATTTTGTAAATGACATGTAGATAACAAAAAGAAAAAGAAAAATAGGTGTGAATCAAAAAAAAATGTTACTCAAGATAATAACAATTACTCCATTCACTTTTTTTTTAATTTTTGATGTTTTTAAGATCACACTACATTCAAATCATTATTATCAGTATAAGATTTATAATTTTAGAAATTTGGAAGTCACACTAGACACGTTTACTATTAACCATTAAATCTACCTAAAGACTATCAGAAAAAATTATCCATCAAATGAATATTGGTAGAAAAAGTACATGTTACAGAAAAAATTGATTTTCTAATTTTTCTATTATCAATTGTCAACAATTTATATCTACAAAATGATATTAGAATGTTTCCTAATTGTATTTTATTTATTATGAAATATATAAAAAACAGGTAATTGTAAAATTACAAAAAGTATTGAGAGCTCTAGCCATTCATCTTTCTCACACGAATTCGCAAAGAAATTGCTAAAATGGTGTGTAATTTATGAAAAAATTTACGAAAAATTGAAACTAACTTGCATTTTTAAGGAGAATGAAAATTTTTTTTAAATTCTTCAGTACCCAGCGCCCTAGAGAATTTAATTTTGTAACTCTAAATAATTGTGCCTTTTTAATTTTCAGTGCTTTCGACGACCCTTAACGACTGTGAACATAATTTTCGACTTTTTTTTCCCGACATCATAAAGGGACTTCAACGAATGGTTAAAACATAAGTCTTGAGGGAAATGTCAACAGAGTTTTTTCTGTAAATTTAAGTTCCATGGCGCATCAGTCGCACCTTGGGTGAAATTCGTCTTCCATAAGAGCAGCCTCGACATTTGCTTATTCGGAATACAGATGATACCTCTACATTCTCGGCATAGTAATTCGTAATCGTGATCTCCCTGAAAATGGGCGAAAAACGACCGAAAAACGGCAAATGATTTTTTCAACGAGGAGTCTAGGAGTCGGCTCCAATTAAACTGTGAAAGGATGAAAGTGGAGGAATTAAAATTTCATCTAAACAACCAGAATCCATCCGTACGTGCGTGATGAAAAGCGAAACCAGAAAAGATAAATGTTTCGAGTTAATTGGACGTTAATAACGCGCGTGGACGACGACAATTGCAGTTACAGATGTTATTTTATAGTCGCATCAATTCCAATTACTCAACAAGAAGTAATTTGCGTGGCTTCGGTCAAAACGTTTTCTTTTTGAAATGTCGGCATCCGGAGGGATTTGTTTTTCAAATAGAACTTTCGCCGAACTTAGTTTTCCGCTCGTTTTAATCTAAACGATTTTTCCGAGGGAGACCTGGTTTACCTGGTGCATCCGTGGAATTTTATTACAGCAAACGCGAATTCCTGTTCGCGATTCCGGAATAAATTGAAATTACAAAATACAGTACGAACCGTGCGGCAAGAATGAGAATGATTGTTTAGATTATGAACTCGGTGCTGGGCAATACTCTGTCATGTCAAGAGCGATTTCGTAACGGAAAATAAAAAGAAAAGACTCGTCCACTTGACTTCCGTCACTGAAAAAAAATCAAATGTCCGACTTGCATTTAGTTGAGCTGCATTATCATTTCAAAAGCACCCTGCAGATATGAAACTCCAACAGATTGTTGTTAAATGATCGAGTCTGTCGTCGTCGTCGTCGTAATTTACAATAAAATCGATTTCTTGTAATACAAACGTCAAAAATTTGTACAGTGTTTCATCTGAAAAACAAATGTTAACTATCCATTTGACCATACCCCAAAAAAAGTAACATGTAGTTCTCACGTACGACCTTTTAATTTTTTTTTATTTTCTTAGACATAACATTAAAATTTGACACGTGTAACACATACAAGGTGTCCCATCGACCTATGGCCAAACTTGAACGTAATATTGCTGATAAATAAGTAAGTCATTTTTGCTTATTAAAGTAAGATCAATTTTTGTATTTTAAAAATTATGGACTAATAAGGAAACGGTAAATATTTTGGATCCACTCAGTAATAACGATAATGACCAAAAAATTCGAATCCATGGAAATGATCATGTCTTTTCGAAGATTCTGCCCCTGTTCTTCTCATTATCATCTAATGAGGAATATACTGACGTGTGTTTTGCATATGGCTTGTGTGGTGGTAATGCTAGAACGATAGCTGCTGAATACGCAGAAAGATTTCTTGGAGGACGGCAACCTCACAAAAGATTTTGTTAATGTGCACAGAAATTTGCTGTGCAACAGGATGCAAGATGAATTTGCTACACTGCAACAAAATAGAGTGCGAATTTGGAAAGGTCCTATTTTGAATTTCTCTTACAGAAAATAATGATTGTTTCTTTCATTTTGAATTCTTTATTAACGTAATTTGTTTATTAAAATAAGATACACGCGCTAAAGTCATTTGATTGCAGTAAAATCACAATTTAATTTTTAGGATCTTTGTCTTCCCTTTATCGATTGTAAATAACTTTCTTTTCTTTTTGGTGACTGTGCTTCAGTGCGTAACTTCAACAATGTGATTGTTATTGGGGACCTCATTGGTTCTTAAACTTTGACGAATTTTTCAAACGTTTATAACTTAGAAATTATAAAAAATTGACCCGGCTTTCATAAGCAAAAATAACTTATTTACGTCTCAGGAACATTACATTAAAGTTTGGCCACAGATCGATGGGACAACTTGTATTTATCAGAATTCGTGATTCGTGAGCACCTTTAGTTTCGCCTGAAATAAATATAATTTTGAGTACATTTCTAATACTTTCTTTAATTTGTTCTTGTATGAGAAAAATATTTGGGTAAAATTTATTTGTTAATCAAGAGTGCCATGACTCACATGAAATCATTGCTACAGATTTGAGAAATCAGCTTAAAATGAAATTCACATTAAGCTCGAGAAATGGTAAATGGTAAAAATGGTAAGAGTCTGAATTGGAAAAAAAAATACTAGCGTGAATGAACTTTGCCAAATTGATTCCGAAGTCTGTGTTCGTTATCTGAATCTTTCTTGTAAGTTTATTGACATTTCGAAGATTTCGGAAGTCAAAAACAAAAACCCCAAAAGAAAAGTGGAAGGAATACGACATTTTCAACATATTGTCCTGTCAATTTGTGTCGGAATAATATTGTTAGAAGCTGTAAAAGCAAAAATCGAAGGTAACAGCGTGAATCGTTGATCGGCGGATTCCGTCGGAAAATGAGCAATAATTTGTGATAATGAGCGGCACATTTGTCACAAAAGTGAAATATTCACGATGTGAATCGATTGATCCAGTACGTGTGTGACGGAGGGTGTGCCATCACTGTGAAAATAAACATCCCAACAATAGCGAATTCTTTTCCATATTCGTCGCGTCCGCGATGACGCCATCCAGGACCGTACCCGATTTCCGGCCCGATGCGAACCCGGAGGGACGATGCGAAAAATTAACAAACAATTACGCATCGTTCCGTGAAAATCAGCGGCCTCTCACTTCACAATCGATAAACATCCTAACCTGCGAGCCTCGGTAAACAAGCAAACGATTGGCGGCAGCGCGGAAAAATCCGTGAGCCTTTTCGGTCGCAGCGGGCGTGTACTTACTTGTGTTGCGATTGTTCGTGTCAATTTCGGTCGTGAGACATGAACGCATTCCCAGATAATGCGAAACCAAAGAGGAAACGGAAAAAAGTCTTTATTTTGACCGACTGCACAAAGCCTCGGATCAAACACAACTGACTGGCCGATTGGTGCACGACGCGATCTAGCCAGCGGATCCAAGGCGCTTCGTCGTTGTCATGACGACGCACGCTAGATCTTGGCGAGTTTCGTTAACGTTTTCCGGTTTTTGTCGATGTTATTGGAATTTTTTCCGAATGCGGCGTTAAGATGATGTCGATTAATTAGATGGCCGCCACGCCACCGATCGATTTTTAATATGAGTGACTCAATTAATCTCGATTTGGAGTATCGTTGACAAAATAAAATCTAACGAAAATGACAAGGCCAGCTCTGCAAAGTTTTGTAGGTCATTAAAACTCGAATGACATTATTCAATTTTTTTAATATATAATTACGTTTTTTAAATAGCTGCGTTCGATCGGCGTCCGGACGAAAAGGAAATATAAAAATGAGGCTAAACTGAAAAAACACGTCAAGAATGGAAAAAATAAAACGAAAAGAAACAAGTTCGGAGGATCTGACAATTTTGAAACTGAAGTTTTCGAGAAATGCTTCATTTTTTTCGAATTTTTTGCCATTGTCTTCGCATACGGAGCACAAAATAATTTTCATGTGAAATGTCGCGTCTCTTTTTCCAGATTTTAATATCCTGAAAGGTAGTTTAACGTTTTCAAAACGTGCTCTTCAAAATTCAGAGAAATGTTTATTAAAGGCTTGCTATAAGATTTTCTTTTACACGTTTTGCTGCCTACATGATTTCAGTTAGCTATTAAATTGCGGTTTTGCCATAAAGGAAATGAGATTACATTTAAATAAGTCATGATCAAAAAAACATTTCCTTACGCAAACCCGACAGGAGTCGACTAAATACAAAAAATCATATTAAAGTCCTGCTGGTAAAGAAACATGTTGGGAATATAATCAACGCCGACAGTAATGAAGAAATAAAATAATAGCTGGGGCGAAGAAATTCGCAATATTTGCCCATGAATATGAACCCAAATATTAACATCATCCTCTCCGAAAGAATTTTAGGAATTTATATTATATGATGTTGACGACATCTGGGGATATTTGCATTGAATTAGAGTTCGTTAGCATCGACGCAAGATTTTTAAGATTAAGTTCCGAATTCGGCCGGCTATGCTATCGATTTCGTTGACATATATTCCTGAGAATAACAGCGATGGTTTACATCGCTCGGACATTTCGAAAAATTCATAGTTGTCAGTCGGGACCATCACTGTTAAATCTTGCAGGAATTTTGCAAATACATCGGGTGAAAATACATACTTTTTTTGTTAGATTTTGCATGAAAAATGACGTTTTTTGATTTAACCCCTATACCGTCAAACTTAGTAACCGTAAAAATAATTTCTTATAAAAATTATAGTAATTTATTGGAGAAAAAAAACATGAATTCTAGGTAAGTAAAGATTTATAAGCTAGAAAATAAATAAATTGTGCCGTTTGACTTTTGGGGCACGCTTTTTAATGTGAATACCTACAGGTGCAACAACACTTTGTCGTATTAATTTCAAATGTTTATTAGTGACATAACAAAATTTTGAAATAAAATCGACATTAAAAGACCATCACACTTGCTGTCGCTCTTTTCGAAATATAAAATAAATGAAAGAATGTTTAAATCGAGCGTTCGTGTAATATTCAAATATCTGAAATTCCTCACTAATACGATTTATTTAATTGCAGTTTAATTTATTTACGCACAAATAAGTTTATAATAACTTATCAAAAGGTCACCAGGTTCATTATTATATTCAGCTGCTTTACGCTCGTTTAGCCTAAAATGACGTTATTCCCCTACCAATTATCAAATTATAAATTACAAACATGAGAAAAACAAGTCTTTTGTATAATTCCACGAGGATGGGCTGGAAGTTCCGACAAAAAAATTCTCAAAATCTCACACGTATCAAAACCGACATCGTAAATAAGTCTCTAATAAAGTAAAAGTTAAAATTATAAATTCAATGGGCTGATTGACCTGGTTAAATAATATGCACCGGTAACATAATAATAATAAAGATATCTTTTATATGGTCGAATCATTATCATAAATTACACATTGCAAGAGTGTTGCTATTTTATAATTCCATTAAAAATTTCCAGTCAGTTCTTGGTTTTTCTGTAAGCGAAAGGGTAATCGACCTGGCTGTTGGAGGTGCCGAAAGTGGTCCCTTGCGAACCTGTCAAATAAGCACCACCTTTCTCATGCAACTTTTCCCACAAGTTTTGAGGATTCAGCAACTGGAAACCTCCGAAGTTTGGATGTTTCGTCAAAGCGACAATGCTGGAGACCTTATCGGCGATCGGACGCAGCCAATTCGGCGGTTCGAACTTGTGGAATTTAGTAGAAATGTTCACATCCGGTTCCTCTTTTTGTTCCAGAAGACTGACATTCTTCTCGCTGAAAACCTACGTAAAATCAGTCGAAAGCTTGGGGATGAAACGTACTTACTGTGCCCATCATTAGAACCACACTGACGATTTTCGCCAACATCGTGAAACTGAAAATTTCAAGGAAATTCTTCATTTATATTACACCTACGAAATGGTACCCTTATGGCAGTTTCCGAATATATTATTTTGTTAATCTAGCGGATAATGGTAGATTGCGCAACAATTCCTGAAAATATGGGGAGAAAGTGGCGAAATTTTATTATAACGCTTTCGATAAATTCATGTAATCGAGCTCGCCACCATTCAGACAAACCAATTTATGCCAAGATAATTTATATTTTTCACAATGACTTTACATAATTTTTGTGTAAGTATAAAAATGTCCTCGATTTTCCCTAAAACGCAAAATAAGGGTGGATTTCTCTTAATACTGTTGAGCCCTTCACCATAATTTTGGTGTTTTACGTGTCTTTCATTTAATAAAAGATTTTTAACAAAACTGATGCTTGTAAGATGTAACTAATGCCTTAAAATTANNGAATTTTAAAGGAATGAGAAACACAATGATTGATGGCAAGATAATTTATATTTTTTACAATAATTTTACATGGTTATAATGTACAAAAATACAAAACTTCTTCCTTTTTCTACAAAACAAACTGTAATGGTGGAATTTCTCTTAATGCGGCACGCAAATAGCTGCTACTCTCTTGGAGGTCTTTGATGATGTCATTGATTTTTTTCATTATCTGCGGGTTTTTCGTGTCCTTTCGTTGAACAATTTTTGATAAAACTGTTCGCAACTGATCCGCAGACTCACCTGTGGAAGTTGCGGCCAGTTCCGTCAGAACATTCTGAGCGTAGCCCTAAAAAATTCCAGAAATTAATAGTTAATGTATACAGCCAGTTATACATTTCTGAATGTGAGAGTTTAAATTTTTTTATCTAAAAATGAAACTTTTAAGATTTTAACCTTGCATAATTCGGCACCTCTACTTGTTATTGTAATTGTGGAATTTCAACAATTCCCAATTGGTAAAACCTGTTCCTCTAGACCGTCAACCTGTCTAGCCAAACACTGATTGATGTTTTATACTCACATTGTATTTGTTCAAACCCAGTTTTTTCGACTCTTTGTTGAGCTGGTCGTAAAGCGACAAAAGCGTGACATACGCCCTTGTCGGAGGTTTTTTTTTCTGCCTCACCAACAAGAACCGAAAGTCTGAGTCGTCATAAGTTTGAGAAAATTCTTGCACTTGATTGTCCACGTCTCCGGACTGTTCCACATCCTCAACTCTGTTAACCAGCCTCAACAAATCGCTCAGATCTTTGCCCAACACCAAGTCGATGTTTTGAGGCACTTCATCCAAACTTCTTCCTTCTTCACCGACAGGATATCTGTATCTGTCAAAGTAGTTGTACCCAGAGGGATATTTGAGCCTATGCACGTATTCTTCATAGCTTAATCCTTTGGCGAAATAAGAATCAGGACCTGGTGGCGATTCCGGAGCGAAAATTCCGGGTTTGTGGGGCTTAGTTGGTCGCATGGTGGTAGTGGTAGTGGTGGTGGGCCCGGTGGTCGGTTTTAGATCATATTTCATTAATTCGGTGATGTGTGCTATTATCTGCATGCTTGCGGGAATGAAAGAATCGAGAAAAATAGGCTTGATTTCCACCATGGGAGGCCCCCTGAGTTGCCCCAAACATACCTGCGGGTGGTTTCGATAAAAACTGTCCCGTTTCAGGGAAAAAAAACAAACACCTACCTGACCGAAAATCAACACAGACAAATAAATGTGGTACATTTTAGTGTGCAGACACTCAGAAGCATACTGTCTTGTTTAACATTCATCGACCAAGGCGGTCTTAATTGTGTTTTATACAGGACAACTGGAAATAACTGTACCGTGTCTGGTGATCGTCTATATAGGGCGAATTTGACCCGAATCTTACCAATTCTTCATTCAGAATCGAAAAAGAAATTGAAGAAAATTTCGAAGATGATCACGTGGATTCTCGATGCTTATGAGTTGCGGTAATAAACACTTTTAGAATGACTTTATATAATGATTCGTCTCTAAATTATGTTCGAGACGAGTTTTCGAAGTTGTATTTTTATTCCTGCTAGTTGTTTGGAATGGAATTTGAGCTTTAAACCGTTTCGATTTACAGACACGTCGAATTCGATTAACCTTGAGGTGTTAACGAACTTTTTAGTATGTGCCGTTTTTTTTTCCTCTTCAGTATATTTACAAATTTTTTGTAGAATTGTTTGTGTAAGTGGTAAAATTCAAGTGATTTACCAGTTTTATTCGTTTGAACAATGTTGCCTGCCGTCTATTGTCCCAAAAAATTTGAGTACCTACTACTTACCTACCAAGTCAGAAGTGAAGCAAAATTATTAATTAATAAAACCACACAAACATCACCAACATCACATTAATATCACTATCGTATTTTCTGGAACATTTCGTTATATTTTGATGAATTCTTTTTTAAATTCTCATCAAAAAGTAGGGAAATAATTGGTATCCAGTGACTTTTTTTTTCGTTTTTGATTTTTAATTCGAAAAAATTGAATAAATATGATTTTCAATGAAAAAAACATCCAAAAACCAATCGAAAGCGTTATATATAAGAGTTATGCTATTGACTCTGGTCTACGTACAATAAATGTTTATTTCTTCTGGATCCTTTTCTAGTTACGTGCTTTATGAATTTCAAGAAACAAGTAAAATGTTTGGAGAGAGGGTAATAATCTTAAATTATGTTTTTAATGGTGATCCTGGCCTTTTCGTATCCTTTATCATCTTTATCGGGTTGAAATTTTTGTAATAAATAACGGAACGACATGTTAAAAAGACTTGCGAAATTTCTGATGTTTAACAAAACGCAATGAGAAAGCTCAATTTCAACGAATCTGAATTACTGATTGGATACATTTATTTTTTAAAATAATACCTAACAATTTAAGTGGATGGCGGTGCCGTTGTGCTTCCTCCATAATTCAACTGGGCTGCAGCACCGTACGCTAACCCCACTAAACTTCCGATTAATTCCATGAAGAATACTCCAATGTTTGCGGGATTAATGTTAATCCTATTATTTTCTGTAGTTTCTTGTTTGGCGCCTATTTGCACTTTATCCGGCTTGTTGTAGAAATAACCGGAGCCTTCCACCAATTCTTCTTTCCCGAAATCTTCTTCAAACTCCTTATCGAATGCGTCTCTTTCTTTTTGGAAGTCGTCATCGTTATGATTCCCGGAATTCGTCAGCATAGACAAAAATCGAATTTTCTGGACGATCTTGTTGATTTTATTCTGAATTAAACTGGGTGACGCTTCGTTCTTCATTCCTTCTTCTTCGTTTTGGTTTCGGGAGTTTTCCAATGATTCTTTGAAAAAGTCGTCATCGTCGAGTTTGGGAAGCTTGGCGATATTACTAAGCGATCCGGAAGATGCAGCGGATGCAGAAGACACCAAACTCGTCAAGGCTTGCGGAGCATGGTACAGGAACGGCTTGCCAAAAATTTGGCCTGCAAACTAGAATATTTTGAGAGTGAAGAACTGTTGGCTGAGCACGCCCACTTACCATCAATAAGAAGCCGAGTTTTTGTAACAACATGTCGTGCGTAATTAAATTTAAAAAGTCCGAAAAGACTGGAAGAGGTTCTATTTGAGTTATTGCCTCCCACTACGAAGATGATGGAAATTAACCTTCGATTGTGTTGACCCATATTATTTTGCAACGATTCGAATAATCTTCGGTGGGAGACTTTATGGGTTGGTCGATTCAATCACAATATTTCTTAATCGCGCATATTGTAAAAAAATTGTGCTTAACTGTACGTGCATGTCTTTGTATTCATAGACCAAACGCCCATTATTCACTCCTCCAGAATTTTAATGAGGAAAATTGCATAAGATGCGATCGATTTGTTGGCCCATATGTGGTGACCGCGGGCTCGGGGTCGCTGATGGAAATGGTAATCGCTTATCAATAACTCAAGGTGGAGGTGGCCCAAAAAAACTCGCATTTTTAGGGTTTTAACTGTATTTTACAAGATAAAATAACTAGATAAGAAAGTGAAATTTTAGTACATTTTATTGCGCTCGAATCATGTAGCTCTATCTACTTTCATCTGTGCCAAGAGAGAACTGTCTCCCACGAAGAATTTTCCCAAAACTTCTTTGGCTCCACTTAACTTATTCCGGTTCTTATTTTCCGTTTTAGAATCATACTCGGAGACGCACATTTTCGCTCATACGCCCATCCCAACTTGGCCATGAGATCTATGAATGCAGTTGTGATGTTAGTTCTGTAACCACCCAATTCACCAGTTTTATAGTCCCAAGGGAAAACGTGGTGGTAATTATGCCACCCTTCTCCAAACGCAAAAACAGCCACGGCTAAATTTTCAGTGGGTTTAATGTCCCTAAAAACACCAAATTTAGGTTTTTTTTCTATTTTTACTATTACACAGACTTACTTGTCATACGGTTTATTACCCCACATATGAGCCGCGCTGTTGACAGCCCATGTGGCATGCAAAGACAAAACGTACCGCAACACGCACGCTGTACACCAAGACACGTAAAATTTCTCCTCGAAAAAGTACCAAGGAACCAAAGCTGGCAACAAAAGACACAGAAATGGGGCTGCGATCTTGTGGTACTTTTTCTGAAACAT
This sequence comes from Asbolus verrucosus, assembly GCA_004193795.1. Taxonomy (NCBI): domain Eukaryota; kingdom Metazoa; phylum Arthropoda; class Insecta; order Coleoptera; family Tenebrionidae; genus Asbolus; species Asbolus verrucosus. The sequence continues at coordinate 3,803 of QDEB01092888.1, read as the reverse complement.
CACAACCGAATCAGCACGTAAATCACTCAGATCCACATTTTTTCCTTTGGTTACTACATCGTTGTGTTTTTTAATCAGTAACCAACCCATATGAGAGAAAAAGAACCCTCTGGTGGCGTTGTGTGGGTCGGCGTCTGTATCGACGTATTTATGATGGACGCGGTGGTCTCGCACCCAGTCATAAATAGGAGTTTGCAAGGCGAGAGTTTGGAAAAAACAGAGGATTAGTTTTAAGGGTAGTTTCGCCTTGTAGGACCGATGGGCCCAGAGGCGATGAGCTCCAGCAGTAATCCCTTGTCCCGTTATGAATCCAAGAAAATACCCTAAAATGTAACGAATCCTTTTAACAATAACGGATAAATAAGAGCAGTAACTTACCCCATAAAACTGTCTCCCATTTAACGGTAATTATAGCAAAGTACAATCCATGGATGGCGAAAATATGTAAAATCAACAATAATAAAATATTACCCCACACCAACTTCCACACATATTTTGGCTTTTCCTCGATTTTGTGAGCAACGGTTTCGACAGACATTTTTGTAATAATGACTGGAACTACAAATGGCTTCTGTCTTATATTGGCAAATGCGAATTCTTCAGATTATCAATGAAATCTTAGTTGTGGCTCATTATTGTTAGAAAGTTGCTTAAATGGAAAAATTCTAATCACTTTGTTATTTGTCACGTACTGAAGAGAATTGGATACAATAATGATTTAGCAAATTTAAGAATAATTTTGAAAATGTTCAAAATTATCAAA
>QDEB01092802.1:0-17300 GCA_004193795.1 Asbolus verrucosus | reverse complement strand
CTGAATATTTTTGATTTAAAATGCATAAGTATTTTTTTGACAAAGACCTTCTAAGAAGTTTCACCACAAACTCAAAAATCGATATGGTCAGGTCCAAACTGTTCTATCCAATTATCACAATAAATTATCCCAAACATTTCTGAATTAATTTGCAGTATTTGGGAATCTCTTTGGAAGGCAATTTGCAATTGGTCAATTCAGAAAATACCAAATTTTAAAAGTAGTAATGAACACCTTGCCATTTACAGGATTTCAAAATATTATTATATTTTTCGGTGAAATCAGGGGAACATTCTCCATGAGGAAAAAAAAATTGTTATAGGAAAAAAAACATATAGCTTCATTTTATTATTACCTCTTTTCAACTATTTTAATCCTCAAATTTCTAATTCTAAATTGGACTAGGCTATAAATAAATGATGGAACATTTTGTATATTGAGATATTTAATATAATAAAAAGAAGATTGATTTGAAGGGAAGAAAATTGGTAGAAAATCGTGAAGATGTTATTATGTATATATATATATATATATGTTATATATGATGTTATACCTTTGTCATAACTTTAATTTGTGCGTACAACTTGAACAAAATTTATAGAAACCCATGACAGTGACTATCATATTTCTTCCGACAATGACGTTCATCTGTAGATCTGTAGATCTGTAGAAAAATAATTAAAATAAAATAAATTAATTAAAGATCTCTTTCGAATTTCCCCAAATATGTTGCACGACCATGTAATCAGTCATCAATGTAATCAGTCATCAATCAATTCGACATTACGTTATGATTTTTTAAAATGTTTCTCTGTACTGCTTAGATTAAGAAGTGATACACTTTCTAATATTTGAGCACTAGTACTGGTGCATTACCACTAATACGGGTTCCTGAGTTGGCTTCCATGGAGGGAATTAGATAAAGAGATGTCATCGATTCAGTAATTTGTAATAATAAATAAATAAAACAGGTTAACATTTACATTTTATTATATTAATTATAAATTAATGAATTGGGGGTGATTATAACCTGAATTGACAGAACAAATATAATATTGCCGTCATTAAAAAAATCATTCAAATCAACTTTTATTTAGGATGGGTGGAATGGATAGTACTATTCTGAGCAAGATTTCACGAGGAATGTTACCTAAAATCTTTTAGTTGCAACTGATTAATGAAATTTCCAATTTTTTTAAACTACCATTTCTTGGTCCTACTGGTTTTCTGGTTTGATACTTTAGTTTAAAAAGGACAGATATTCCAAACAATATTTCTAAAAAATAATAATTCTAATGCCTCGATGTTTTTTCTTTTTTTATAAAAGGCGAAAAATATTATTAATTTTTACTCCATTATATCTAATTGTAAGAATGGAAAAAGTCAGAAGCAAATGAAGAGGAAAGGGAACACGTAAACCAAAAAAAGGAAAGTTTTTCCAACAAGCATGTGTCAATTCTTCTCAATGTTAAGTAGAACATAGGAGGGAAGTTGTTTATCAGATTCGTGAAAAGCGGTTCAATTTATAAATTGGTTGGGGGTGAAACTTGATGATCAGTATCATATTGGCTGATCCTATTAAAATCGTCTAACATTTGACTTGTCATGTTTAAGTGTATTAAAATTGTATTCCTGCAACACGTTTGAGTTTTTTTTTAATATAATTTTTTGGCAGCGAAAAAACACGGAGGCAATATCGTGCCACTATTTGTTATAATTGAAATGAGAAAAGACTATCTGGAAACGTAATAATTGTCCTGACTAATGTGCGGAATAAACAAGAATCAGATAAGCCAACACGTGTCGGCCGTGTCGTAGTCGATTTGGCCTAGACATACGTCGGTCTTTTTTCCCCCATAACCGACGTACGAGCGACACAAGGAGGGAGAACGTGATGAGAGATGAGTCACGCTCACGCACCCCCGCATTGCTGGGGTGACACGAACGTTCTCTTCAAATGGTCAGGCGTGTCGAGTGCGTGCCACAAATGCCGTCTAGATTAGTAACCAGGTCGATGATAGCAGCTGGTGGAACACCTGGTTACCCCTGACCTTGCTGCCAGACATGGTTATCATCAGCTCGTAACCATCGACGAGAGCTGGCCATAAAATCGATTTCCCAAAGCCCAATCGATTTGTAATTCACAGTAATAAGCCATTATTACAGCCAGGGCGTTGTTTTAGATTTGAGATTAAATTAAGTGGTCAGCAGATGTTTATAGGCGGCTGTCGTGTTATGAAGTCATTTTCCCGCAGGACGTCTGAGCCACAAATCAAACGGTAGGTTTCATTTAATTTTCTTTCTGCAGCGAAACCATCGAAGTTGCTTTTATTAAGGCAATAAATACGATAGTTCTTGGCGGAGGCGCCGGGACGTCTGTAAATAACCCCGAATCTGAAACATGAATATTTGTCTCCATATTTCACGACCTCTAATATAAACAACTTAAAAACACTGATTTAATTAGCCGCTCCCAGTGTTTATCAAATTAGAATTTAATCTCTTAACGTTTTTAAGTGCGTTCTTTCATTTTGGCGAAATGCTCTTGCTAATGCATAAAAAATTATATGAAACCCGAAAAAAATCTCTAATGCTTCTTAATTCATTGTTTATGGTTTGAGAAAAAGGCGGAAAAAAGAGCCATTTCTTCCCAGCTTTTTGTAGGTGCAACTTTTTCGGGATTTATTATATTTTTTAAACATCTTACGTTCACTAACAAGCCAGAAAAATTTGCTTGTTTTCTTGGAAAATGCGATGAATTCCAAACGGTTTGTTGCAGGGGCTTAAGATGTGTTTTTGTTGGGTGTTCTTATAAAAGCCCCAGTGAAATAAAACTTCCGACGTATTACTTCTATAATTGCATTTTTCTTTTCATTAAATAGCTTGGGGGAAGAGAAAAGCTGCCATCAGATTTAACATATTTTACAACTTTTTTTTATGGTCTGCCAGTATTGAGGATGAACCAATTCTAGATGTGGTTGATTAGAAAATTAAGTTGCTTCTTTTTTCTTTAAAATAGTCCAAATTGTGAAATTAGAATTTTAATTTAAATTGGACGAAATGTAATAAATGTTCATAATTCTCACATTAGAACATTAAGGGCGAGTTTTTGATACTTGATTTTTGTTCTTTTTTAGTAAAATTTTACTTAAACTCTTATTTTTTTGTTTTTTATACCGAACAGAACTTTAGAGGAATGTTAAAATCGTGAATCAACGAGAAGACTAGATAAAATGAATAAATGAACGGAAAACATATTTAGAAAATTCGATAAAAAAAATTAGCAAATAAAATCTGCATTTTAGATTGTCAGTTGCTATTCAGCTATATTCAGAAGGTAAGTATCTAAGTATCTACAGTGGACTTGAGTTATGTACGCATCAATACGTACTGGTCAGTAGAAGAAAATTAAATAACGGAAAGGGCGAAAATTGGTTAAAAGAATATCAGAAATCGATATCGATACTGGGTTACTACGGATTTATACACACCCCTATAATATGTTGGTGCAACATTTTGATATTTGCTATAGTTGATATGGTCACGTTTGCCAAAAATTTGCCGAAAAATTACATTAATTTTGGCAGTTTAAATGAGAATAGAATACATTATTTTTTCGGAATCCAGATGTCATTTTGAATACATTGATACCATCTAGTCGTAATTTCTTTTTTGCAGACATTTTTCTTGTGGGTTCTTATAACCGAAAAAAAAATATTCGTGTGTTATTTTGCAAAACAAATTTTGAAAATAAATAAATTTTTCTTATAGGATCATGGTCGTACGCGTAGTCGGTAATAATCTTGATCGATGATACCAGATTGCATAACATTTTGATGAGAAATGGTTCTGTAAAAGTTGAATTTTTATTTGCAAATTCTTACCAATAAATAAAATACAAAAAATAATTGGCAAGTAATTTAATAACATTATACTTAATTTTTAATCTTTATTTCTTTTTAAGGTCACGCATCAGTTTATTTTTTGGCTAATACTAATTTGCAGACAAATTCTGTGAGTTTCAGCACCTTACATCAAAAAAATTAAGATGTCAAAAAAAAATTCAAAAATGTGATTATAAGTAACATCACTGTATTCAGAACGATGCCTACATTTTGAGAATGTAATGATAAAATATGTGTATTCCATTTAAAAGATCATAATTGATAACATCTGCAGCGAAATTTGAAGTGATAAAAAATTCAAATATACGTCAAATGATGACGTATGACCATGTCAACTACACTAAATTTCAAATTTTTATTTCGATAGTGTATTTACACGTAGGGTTATCCAATATTTTAAGATATTTTGTGTCAAGTAATTAAAAAGAAAAGAAATGAGTGGTAAAGGAGCGAATCCGAAATTTGTAAAGGTACATAGTGTTTACAAAAAAGAGTAGTGTACGTGTCAAAAACAAAAAAATAGAAATATGAAGAAGAGACACTTTAGGGAAAATTGCGGAATTTCTAAAACGAAAAATATTCTATAGAATTTTGAAAACACGTAGATCTGCTTAAGATATCAAAAAATCAGTTCAATGATTTTTCAGGTTTCTTACAAAATAATGTCAAATTTTTTCAAATAATGGTGAACATTAATAAAAAACTATTTACAAAAGAAGATGCATTTCGTGGTTACAGACATATGCTAGACGATAATTAATTTTTAATTCCCAGATTTAGTACACCTCAGAACATTCACAACTTTCAAAAGGTTTTTTTATATAAGTGGGACACTGGAAGAGGGGATAAATAATAATGAAGCTTTATCACAGATGGGCATGGTGGATACAATGATAAATTGTAATATACAGAATTTGTTAAAGATGACACACTTAATTTAGAAAATGGAACAACTAAGAGAATTAAGAAGATTCAGGCATCTACTTTTAGAACAGAATGCATTAGGGTGTACAGCAAAAGAAAATTGTATAAAATTGTACTCATTATTTTTGTTTTTTTTTGCGGTACCTCATTTTTTCAAGCTCCCAATTTGAAGGAAAACTTTAAAAATTAACCAGGGTGCAGAATCTGATCAAATCTAACTTAATTTGATTGCGAAGATCTCTCGTTTTCCATTTTCCGGCGAAGGTGGGCCAAGATCGTGTTGTAATTTGTTTAATGCCCACGTATTTCACTCTCTTCAAGTGTAAATTTTACATTTTATTGCTTGAACGTAATTTGGCTTCTAACATCGTAATAACGCAGTTGCACAATAATGTGACATTGCACATTTACGTACATCAGTTAAGCGTTTTTCATTTTAAAAAGAGAATCTCGAACACTGATCTGGTCTAGTTACATGCAGTTTTCTCCCAACCGAGACAAAGAAAAAAAATTACACGTACGCCGTTGCATAAATGCATAAATGGATGTGCAATCAAGTGTAGCAGTTTTATTTTCAGAGCGTAAAAGCTTCCAACTATAGCGTTGGAAGAATTTCCTGAACCTTACGTTTAGCAAAAGATTGTGGAGTTTTTGGGTTGCTAAAAAACTGGGGTTTGTCAACTATCAATACGAAAAACCTTGGCAGTACTTACGATGTGATGAGAAGATGGTGTAAAAATGTATTAGTAGCAAAAATAAAACCAGAAAACCTTCCTTTTGAGCGATTGTGCTGCTTTTACCAGTGTTGTAAGAAAATGTTTTATTCGAGTCTTTATTTAATGGAAACTGATTCAATTGTAATATGCAATCAATTTCGACTGGTTGAAGTTGTAATTTAACATTGAAAAAGCTATTACAAAAATTGGATTCATTTCATTTCAAGTAAAGTAAATTGAAATAACTAATTTGATGATGTTACAGCGTTTCATAAGGATAAAGACATTTCAGCTAAACGAATTACTATTTTTCTTCCAACTTTCTGTTCTACATAGAGCAAACTGCTTTTAAAGTTGCGGTTTACAACTTCGCGTGGGGGCTAATAGACAGTTGAATGACGTTTTTAAAGGTTTCTTCTCGTTTTTTGTTCATTTCCAATTCATGATTCCGACAACAGGGCCAAGTACTAAAGTGCTGACTAGCGGCGTGTTGGGTGTTCATATTCCACGGCACTCTAGTTTATGTGGTTTAATCGAGCATATAATGGCCGTCCCTTGCTGACCACCCTAACTCGTTGTGCGCCACTTGCATGGACGCTGAAGTGGATAATATGCACAGTTTTACTAGCTATTAATGCCGAGAACAGGAGTTTGATAGCCAGACCAGCATCGTCTTAAGTTTCATTAAGTGTGTGGAGATAAGTGACCGAGTCTTCTACACTTGACTCGGCCGTTGGAAGTTTTTGTATCGATTAAACAAGACCAAGGAGAAGGTACAGCAGCGCACAAAAATACAAATAAATCACGCATAATCACAATCAATCACTACAAGGGAGCGTATGATGACATGGTTATTGTATAGCAATCGCTAGTTATCACAGTTTCTGAGCCAAAGACCGACAGTATTTGTCCCACTGCAGTGATTTGTCAACGCCAAGAAGGAATTCATTACATGTTAGCGGAAACCTCCAGGGGTATAATGTGTGATACGATATTGTGATCACGTGAATCGCTTTGAATAATTATTGTTACATTGTCTTCTGCGACTAGCGACAGGGGTTTTAATTTTGATTTTAATATCAGTCAAAACTGTGGAAAAGTTAAGCCTATCCGCGCCGGTGCTAAATTATTTAAATTAAGGCTATGACAAGAAAATCAATTAAAAGAAAGAAGAAGAGCGATAATTCATGAAATATATTGCATCCAAAAGAAAATTTGAAAGAAAGCACCGAGATATTATAAACTTACCGAAATCCGCAGCGTACCCAAAACTTTCGGACTTTGCGTTACACCCACCAATCTTAAATATTAAAAAAAAAATGAATTTTAGCAATCAAGTAATATCTGCTAGTTCCTGTTATTTAATTGTTATTGTTCAGTAATATAAATTTTTTAGTTCTTTTTAGTTAAACTAAAATATCTAAACTGAATAATATTGTAAACTCGCTTTCAGAAATTGAAAATTAAAAGGACAATAAGAGATAAATTACACTCTTCACAGAGAATAAAATCAGATACGTTTACAGCTAACTATCTGAAAACGTATATTAATTATTTGGATTAAAAGTTACTATCAGTCCACGGAATAAATAATAATATATGTTAAAATTTAAATTAAAATAGATTATTTAAGATTAAACAAAATGTGATCAAAATAATTTTGCATTGTAACGTGCTTCGAATGCGTTGATGAGAGTACTTTCCATTTTATCCCATTTAATTTTATAAAGCAGTATTGCTGCTGTTTACCTTTTCTATTCGATCTAATGATTAATTGATGCTCTCAGTTCATACAAAATTATTCTGGCTATATCATACCTAAAGAAATATTTTTAAGAAATGCTCTCGGAAGAGTTCAGCCAATTGTTGTGTTCAACTTTCTTTTTTTTTCCATTTTAAAATAGCTTGTTGAGGTCCTAAATATTCAAGAGCAATTGCAATTTGGCGTTCCTCGAATCAATTCGCGTTGGTGTAACGCTTTTTATCTTAATGTAGTTTATACTTTCTATCAAATTTCACCAATTTTTAGAATGCCTAGCAATTATCACACACTTCAGGTGCCTATGGATTATTTTTCTGTGACATAAATTCCATTGTTCAATATTTCCGAACGGTTGAAATAGAGTATGATTTGTAGTTTTCCCGTTTGTATTTATTTATTTCTTTAATCTGTATTTCATTAAAGTGTGATTTCCTATCCAATAATTGGTGTAACTCTTGGGTAGTTAAATAAATACTATAATATGATATTGCAACATTAGATATAAAGTTATGGTTACATTGCACATATAAATAAAAAATTTGAATTTATTTTTAATCAAGATTTTGTTAATTTTGAAATGCATTATTGATTTTTACTCAAGAATGTGCTGGAGTTTAAAGGTAAACAGTTTGCATTAAGTGGAAAATGTACTCTGTAAGAACCATCCCAATTTGGTATCTCTTGGAAATTTAAGGCAAATTGTTTTCCTGCATATATCTGGCATTAGAAGAGGATATATGTACATATTTAACAGATGTTATGCTAAGTGTTTAAACAGAAATAAAATGGAACGAGGGAAGAGATCTAACTCCATCTAACGGCGATTCTTAGAACTGACTACCGACAGTACAATGTATTGGGTACTGACATACCGAAAACATATACTCCCCGGGCAATACTCTGCCCGGCCATGAATTACATCGAGCTGCATGCCCAACAGTCTCTTAAAACTTCGAGTTCGAGTAACTGTAAATACTCAGATACAAAGAAAAATTCTCCAGATACTTATTTATATAAAAGGACATAATCGTTTGTTTTGTTGGTTCAATGTTATTGAATTTTAAAATAATTTTGTCACTGCATATTTTGATTTTAAAGAAAAATAAGCCATTTAATTTAACAATCCTCTTGCTACGTAGTTTTGTTCAAAGAAACAAGTTAGATGAAATTCCTAATATTTAATGAAATTAGACACAAATCATGAACATTTTTCACAAACAAGTTTTTGTATTAATATAAATTTTGTTGCTTTAATGCGGAAAATAAGATTTTGTATTAAAAACTGGTCTACAGATTTGCCTCGTGTCTTTTGCCGCGGAGTGTACGTGAATATAAGGCTTTCAAAAGGTAGTGGAAGCGGTATTAAATGGGACGGCAAAGGGATAAAGTGAAGGAGGGAATTTTAGGCAGAGAAAATTGTAAATCTTGGTTACAACAATATTCAACTAATAATGAAATGTCTTTATAAGTGCTTATTTATTATATCTCTGAATCCGGCTTTAATTCTCCTAAATTTTAATGACGGTTTCAGCGATAAATCTCCGACAAGACTAATATTTCTTTTATAGCTTGATGGAAATAAAACTCCATAAGTTACGAAACCAATTATCTGTGAAATATCGAAACGGTCGGTAAATTGGTGTCCAGCTGGCATGTTGTGCTGGTCATTGAACATATACTGTTTCATTTCGCTCCTGCAGATGAAAATGGACTATTTAAAGTAAGAACAACGCCCCAGGGACGCTCCGGTGCAATTTTAAACACTACATTATACCTGTCCAAAAAAATCAATGGATGTACGTAATTTATTAAAAATGATAACAGTGCTACAAAATACATATTTGCAGTGTTTCTTGCGAAAGAAGCGAACAATGCAGCATTAAGACACGCCACGAGCTGTCAGCAAAGGACGACGTGATAGATTGTTGACGCAGGATACAATAGTTGATGAACCATATTCATTTTGTTCCTAGGACCGCCCCTGGTGATTACACTTCCCCTTCCATTTCTTCCCACAACTGCTTCTTGATGTCGTTTCGTCAAATAACATCGTAGGGCTTCCTCTGAAAACGAATGAGAAGGGCTTCCATGTAATTTTTTGTGTATCATTTTATTCTTATCGATCGGTCCATATTCAAAATATCAGTTTACAATTCAAAATTCAAGGTTTTCTGGTGAAATCAGCAACCAAGATGGTGATCGGAAAATAACGAATTTTTTAAGGGAAATACATTAATAGTAAGCAGACTACATGGTTATTAATCTATTAGTATTTTCGGGGAAATGAAAGCAATATCAGTTGGGGAGTATCACCAGCTTTTATACGAAATTCAGCAACTGTATACTGATTCATTAGGTAATTAATTTGTAGACGTCTATTAATTATTTCTAAAATATCACTGTGAGATGTATGATGTTTCACGATATTAACATGCTGTGCTTTAATAAATAGAATGTATGTCACATTTAATTGTGAGTAGAGTCGCTAATGGAGAACGGTTGCAATAATTCTTACAGATGAATAACAGCGAATGAATAAATTATGTATAATTATGCAGAAAACTCGACAAAAGAGACTTCGGTATGCGAAAAGTGTTGTAAATAAATATTAAAAATAAATAAATGCAGGAATAATTAAGAAAAAAGTGTGAAGAATTTCATGAATAAGAGAACTTCCAAATAGTATAGTCGCAAATTTTCAAGCTTCCCTTGGTTTTAATTAAAACTTAAGTTTATAAAAAGACTACCTGCTTTTTTAAATTGATAATTAAATTTTTTCGGTTACCTTTGGCTGAAGCTGTTATTCAACATTTTTCTGGAGTTGAGATATATGTAGTTCATTAAATTATGTTTCTGTTTTGTACATTTCCGAAGTTAACGACGATGTGGAAAGTAAAATGGGAAAATTATTAAAACCGGTTTATTTTAAAGTGGTCTTAAATAATGTCGACTTTGAGCAAGTAATTTTTTATCCCATTGGCTCTCTGAAATTAGTGTACTTATCTAGGACTAATATAATATTAAGTTGAAAAAATTAAATGTGTTGTGGTACTTTTGAATAAAGTTTAAAAATGTTGTTTTCAGAATGTTTTATTATACAAGTGGTACAAGAACTACAATAATTTGATTTGACTGAATTTGTTATAATGCAGTAATGATATAATTAACAGTGTCTCAAAGTTAAAAATCCTAGTCTAAAGTGTTCTAATATAAATAATTTAATTCATTCTGTTTCTTACTGTTTTATAAATAAATTCGACGCGATTGTTTCATAAAAGTGAAACGTCAAGTAACTTTTTACAGTTTGATAAATATAATTACTACTAGTTGTTTTTGAAAACAAATTTGTGATCATTTTTGGCTAAACCGCAAACAAAGAAAATTCAGTAATTACTCGGTTACGTATCTTGCCAATATAGGATGAACCAGATTCGTTACATTCGGAAGAAGTTATTATTAAAAAATGTTTAAAAACCGATTGAGTTGAAGTATAGTGTGCTTTTTACTACACTAGAACATTTTTTACATAATAATCTGATTGAAATATCGTAGTGGAAAAAATATTTCCTATATGTGTCGTTCTTTGATGTTACATTCATAGATGTTAGAAATTTGGATTTACTTTTAAAAATACATTTGTGATTTTATACATCTCTTGTTGGCGAGTGAACTGGTAATGCATAATAAAATCATTATATTCTGCTGATAAAAAAAATGCTGTTCAGTTATCTGACGATAATTTCCAAATTTGTTCCTATCTGGATTATCTTAGAACTTCACTAATAGCAAGCACGTAGATCAACAAATTGTAAGTTTGGTCCATAAACTCTCTCAGAATTGACTTACTGTAAACGCAATTTAACTTCGCACTGAACAATGCCTCTAAATGAAATAAACCCAGTAAATGTCTCATCAAATTAGTAGTTAATAGTACTGCTAAACTTGTTTTTCCTTTTTGCTTTAGCATTCCAAGAGTAAATGTGGTTTGACAATTATCAAAGTGACAATCTTTTAACGAACGTTTTAAAAATATGTCAAGGGTAGGAACCTTGCAGAAAATTTTGAGTCATTAATAACTTTTTATTTTTTATCACATTTTGAAATATATGCAACAAACTATTATCAAAAAATGTAGTACTTTTTGTTATTAATACGTAGATTATATATTCAATATTATATATTCAATTATTATGTCAAAAACAACAACATGTATATTAAACAAAATGTGAGTCTTCTTTTTGATATCATCCATTGAAAGGTCTTGATCTAGTTTTACAGTTTTTTTTGTCATACAGTATTTTGATTTAAAAAAAATTGTGACTGTAAATTAAGTTAATCATACTGAAATATTATTATACTTTGAAACATTTCTTTTTATTTTTACATTTAGTTTTTTTTTTAGAATTTAGATTTTAATTTACAAGGTTACGATTATTTTTGGGTCCGAAATTAGACATTGTTGAAGAATGAACAGTTCTATTTGCACGTAACCAATTTAAAAGACAACAAAGACAGTTTTAAAACAACAAAGTGAGATTGACTATTTGGGAGAATACCATACAATGGTAAAACAAAAATATTCTTTATATGTTTGCATTGCAATTATCAGGGGTGGGTAATACCGTAAGAGCTGAAAATGTTTTGAGAAGTGTTTGACGTTTCTATGAAAACTTTTTACAATGTCATGAGAGAAAACATCGTTTGAAAATCCCACGAGACGAAGTTTGAACGAAGTTTCCATAGAAAAGACAAACAGCTCTCATAAAAAAATTACAGCCCGAATGGTATTTAGGGAGACTATTTTACGAATGAACTAGGAACAAGATTTACTAAAATTAATTTATTCGATTCAATTACTCAACCAAAACGCTGTTTGTTGTTCATTTTTAACTGATGTTATAGCAACAAACAAGTATTTTAACAACTATAGTGTCGATGATGTTATATTCCAACATCGCAATTGTAATTGATTGACAATGCACTACATGCATGTTGTTATTGTCAAAGGTTTTTTGTTGGTTAAGAATATTAAAATTTACTGTTTGATTGCATTGTTATTTTAACGTATAGTAAAATAGTCATTTTATGACGAATGACGTCACAAAAACTGAACACACAACAAATGCAGTCGTGTTGAGTTTTGTAATAACGAGTGGTAATGAAGGAAAAAAAATCACATAATGTTCACGTCATCGAGTTTCAGTGACAGTTTTAGGAAAACAAAGAGAAATGTCACGTTGACGAAACCTATGAAAAAGTATTAATAATCGATAATATTTCAGCATGAAGCATTATCGCATTATCCTGATCGGTTAGAATTTGAATTGACATAATTTTATTGACTCAAAACATGCGAGTGAAGTTGTTGAAGTAAGTGATTAGTAAGAGGCTTTTTATAATATTTCTTATAAGTAAAGGATTATTGGAAAAGGTGCCTGTTTCAAAATGATATATTGGTAGAATTCTGTTTGTTAATGTCATAAATAAAACTTCAAACGTGGTTGTGTGGTTGTTTTGTAGTCCAGTAAGACCAGGTTTTATCGTGATAAGACAGCTTTTTATTACCGCGTCAGCTTTTTCAAATTTAAAGCTATTCGATTAATTGACGAAAGGTGTGTGAAATAATGGAATTGAAACTGAAAAAGTTTTACGTTCTGATAATTTTCTATAAAAAAAAAAATGCGCCGCAAATTTGTGTTCGTTTGCAGATAATAATTATCCCGATTCATCTTGCTGGCCAATGACTCTTTTAAATTATCCACTTGCTCTGAGTGTCTTTTTATGGGTCAGTTCGTTATTTGAATTTAGCAGCTTTTAATTTCCCGAATCCCTTCCATATACAAGGATAAAAGTTGTGTTTGAAGGGGAGTTCCGGGATCAAGCTCTAAAAATTTATAGCGCCAACTGGGAAAATGAAAATCGATAAATATGAGAAAAGTAGTTTCATACCAAAATGATAAAATAATTGGTGTTTGTTGAAGTTGGTCGTCGGAAGTTGTCGCAATGCTCGTGAAGGAGCTGAAAAGGCGAGACATACTGTCGAATCATTGTGTTCATATAAGGATTTCATTTATTTGAGACTTGTGAAAAAGACGGGTGGTCTGATAACAGAACTATTGACGGCCCTTCCGGCTCAAGGCGGCTTTAAGATTTCAGCCCTGCACGGGTCACTAGCTGCAAGTCATTTTTCGGGTCAGCGACGTCAATTATTGCTATATTGTGATATAGTTTCACGTTATGTTTTTCTTCACACACCGTGAGCTTATAAATAATTATTTAGGTGCGTGTTTCCAACAATTTATCTTTGGAATCATTAATATTTTGTACAGCAGCACAAAACTTCCATGGAGGAAACCATAAATTATAACTTCTTATACAATGAATAATTATATATATTTGACTATTTTTGGCATGCCTCGTTACTCTCGCCACTATCACGAATTGCATTGATACGACCCGCATTCCTCCACACAATTAAAAATTCAACTAAATAAATAAGGGCAAAAACCAATTAATTATGTACGTGTGGCAACGGCAGCGTATTCCACTAAATTCCGTCTGCGAAAATGTAATTAGAAGATGGTTATCAGACCAAGCAAATGAAATTCTGATGGCAACATTTACACATGGTGTACATACAGGATGATGATGACATTAACGTGGTACATCTGGACAAGAATACATTAGTTTCGTTCAGTAATAGGCTTTTAGGATTACCGGGAGACATAAATTACATCTGATTAATACCTATTTCATCTCTCAGCTGGGTTCCCACCGTTAATAAATACGAATTTCTCTGCAACTAACATCTTTATAAATAATAATTAGAGTGCGACATCAAAGCGAAGGGAAAACCCATTCTTTTCGCTACATCGAACCGACATAAAAATAATTAATTGAGTCGAAAATATCATTACGGATAACAATAGCCGAATTCGTGTTTGTTTCTTTACTGGAATAACTCCTTTCAAATTGTTTCTGATTAAATAACTCCAATTACAATAAGTTAATTATAAAGCTTACGTCTACGTAAAAGAGATATCTTCAAGGTACAAAATTATTAAACTAAAGTCTACATTCATTTTAAATGTTTAAAAATGTGTTTCTTCATTTATTCCCCACTTCAAAATACAACTATCAAAAACGCAGTTTAGTAAGTTCAAAAACAAAAAAAGAGTATACTAAAATAATGAAACAATGTAGTATAATTTTTTCATTATTATTGATTATTCAATTTTAGTATCTAGGATACATTTTGAAACATGTTATATCCATATAATATAGTGATGTTTTTTTTTTTAAATGAGACAAAGTTGTAAAGTGCGAGCGAGAAGCGAACCCCTCTCTTAAATTTAACCCTGATAATAATAATTCATTGGTGAAAGTGGGGACAAGAGTCTATGCGGTTAGGTTTTTTACTAATCACGTATTCCCTGCACCAGAAATTCTCAAACAAGAATTTAAAACCATTTTCAACAAGATAAAAGGAATCTCTTGTATATTATTTCATTATACGTAATAAATATATTAATTATTGTTTTGTTTTATTTTTGTTGAAAGAATTTTAGTTTGTCCGATGTTTGGAAGCACTGGTGAGTTAGAAGGCTGGTGAAGTTGAGCTGCTCGCTGTCGCTAAACTCTTCATAGTTTCTTTTAATATGCGGAACTGAAGCAGCAATGGTTTGACTTTATCCCATTTAAAAAAATATTACTATATATTTGTTTAAAAAAATGTGTTTTAAAAGTAGATATTTTTAAAAAATGCTTCGTCCTTAACAGTACTATAAAAAGACGTATTTTCTTTGATTATTTAGTTCTAGCAA
The DNA here is from genome assembly GCA_004193795.1 of Asbolus verrucosus. Taxonomy (NCBI): domain Eukaryota; kingdom Metazoa; phylum Arthropoda; class Insecta; order Coleoptera; family Tenebrionidae; genus Asbolus; species Asbolus verrucosus. Next base: position 2,170 of record QDEB01092802.1, on the reverse strand, counting down.
ATGTCAGTGAACGGATAGAGAGAGATAAAGGAAGTCTTACAGACTTACATTTTAGCAGTCTACGCCGGAGAACGTAGATAAAACTTAAAACATAGTAATTAAATATAAACTGACATCCTTACTGTCACGAAACTTGCATATAAATTTGTGATGCATGTTTTAAGACAAAAGACCAAAAATGCAAACGGATAGACTGTTTAGGTCGACATTCAAATCGTCGAATTTAAGGCCTCCATATTCGTAATCTGACCATCTGAAATGTAAATGAAATATAAAAAATGTTGGCAAACCGACGGAATTTAGGGACCAACATATTCCTCCGTAATCTGCATCCTCTGAGAATCGGAAAGAAAACATAAACTGTGCTCACAACATGCCTATTACAGTTCTTTGAAGGAAAAGAACGATTACTGTTATGTTTTTGATTTAAATTTTTTTCAATGAATGTTTAATACTGATAGACTTCGTTGAAGTCAAGGCCCAAAATGTTTTTTCTTTTCTTAAAGTTTGTTTACATATGCTGTGGTCTAAAATGTTGCACCTATTTTTGACCTCTTTGATGTCTTGAATTAGTTTTGTAAGTCTGTGCAGCTGTTAATCAAAATTTTGGCTCCACATTGATGATTAATGTTCTTACTATCGGAACAACTTATTTCGAGGATTCCGACCGGTTTGAAGTGAGTTAACTTTATAAATCTATATCACCTGAAATACACTCATGTTATTACTCATTTGCGAAGGTATTACTAAGTCTATGTTTCTTATCCTCCGAAGGAAAGTAATACGAGTCATGTGCAGTCGCATGATTCATTTTAATAATGAGAATCATGTTGCTTTCAGTCCTGACTGCTGAATACAAAAACTGAAAACTTGGTGTAATTGATATTAAATTACTTGATGGGAAAAATGTTAAAGAAATACAGTGCAGAAATGATAAATGACATTACATGTCTTGCGAAATTTTTCAAAGATAGACCGATCGTTTATAGAATACTAAACCTCGATAAAGTTCGGCAGAGGAAGAAAGTCTTACAAACAAATTTATTGCATCCATTTTTTATTGTTACGGTTTACAAGTTACGCAATCGCCTTACGCTTATCATATTTCGAGAGTGTGTACCACTTCCAAGCTTATGGATCCTTCATAAAGCCGGATAAAAAATTTTATCCACTATAACACTGAAACATAATATCATGTATAGGTAATTCTGAAACGCTTCGAAGACGGCATTTCCCAAATCTTCCGTTCAGCAGATTTTAAAAAGGAAAATTGGAAATCATCGAGTTCTACAAAAGGGCGTGATTATTCTTATTGTATTAAAGATACGTTTTTTTCATGGGATTTTAATATCTACAAAACGAGACATAATAAACTCTGATATTTCTCAGAAAAGAAATTTCTTCCAACTTCTTATGTCTTGGTCTATCGTTCTCCAGTTTTTATTAGTTGTTTTTTCTGCATCGATTTATTGTTTCGTGTCCTATTTTTCGCCGTAGTTATATACAAACAATAGTCTCCTAGCTCGTAAAAAATTGATAAAGGGGCAGTTTTCAATTATTAAATATATTTTATGTTTACATAAAGATATGTATGTAAACCTTTTATTACTCTTACCATGTCAATAGACTCAATTAAATTATTCACATTCACGAGAATTGTCAACGAAACCTGTTTTCCTTACATTTCGATTAAAAAAATTAAATTTAATCTTCCTAATGGGAATTATTTTGTTTTCAGGTAAGTGATTCGCCTACTCAAAAATACTCAGTCGACGCTCGAAGATGACTACTGAAGTTAACTTTTGTTGAGTGGATAACGTGACGTAATTCAGGTACTACTTCCATTTTGTTAACTGAATTTCATTTGAAAGGTGCACCACCGTACAAAAAAGAGTATCCAGTGAAAATTCACAATTTAGAAGCTAAAAGAGAACGATGCTCGCATGTGAGGATAATCTTTTTAACGTTTGTGCCTTGCTCACGTTGGACTCGTTTAACGATAAAATTTTAACGAGCAGTACATTACCAGCGGCACATCTATTTTAAAATCGTCTTGATGGCAAATATAGCAGAAAAACAAAAAATTCATTTGTGATTTTTATGCTCAAGCATTTTGATGTTTCAGCACGAATGCTATCCTAAAGTTAGTTGTAAAAGCCTGGAAGTCGGA
>QDEB01092783.1:0-19527 GCA_004193795.1 Asbolus verrucosus | reverse complement strand
ATGGTACTTTTAACCTTCAAATGCACGATCGTGACCGTGCACGAACTGAACACATTCTTAATGATAAGGAACCAGGTGTCAGCACTTGAGACTTGTAGCAGAAGTTGGTGTCTCTCATTTTACTGTACATCGTATTTTGAAGGAAAAGGGTTTGTATCTGTACTATGTACAAAAAGTGCAAACGTTACGACTTGATGATCCTCCGCGCCGCATAAAGTGTTTCAATGGTTACTTGAACAGGAACCTAATTTTCAACATTTATTGTAATGTAGCTTTTTCATGTACGATTTTTCAATTCATTCAAGCTATTAAATACGAAAAGTGAAAATGTTTTTTAGGAAGCGAATGTTTTTGTTTTTTATTCGAGCTCTTTATGTGAACGCAGTGCAGCATTTGCTTCGTTTAAGAACGTCGTTTTTTTCCCCCAAAAATTACGCTTCATTCTCGTGTCTGATGTTCAGGTTAAAATTATTGCGTTTATTTCAATTACACCCTGTATTATATCCTTTTTAGGAACAATATAGTAAGTTTTTGTTTTTACAATATGATGATTCTCCTGTCAACATTTATCTTTAAATATTTATTTTTCCATTATCTTGATAGCTCATTTGGATCGATATTTTTACAAACAATTCGATTTTAAGAAATATTATTTTAATTAAGATTTGAGCCTGTGTGATTGAATAATGTTGACGCTCTTTTATCCAGGTTCACCTAAGAAGTGAAAAATTACACCGTTGATTTTGTCTTTCAAATAAGCTTTCATTTAATGAATAACGCAAAAGTTACACCTCGAAAACCAAAATCGGCTTAAAACTTTGGAATGTTATCTTCTAAGATTATGTATGTAATTTCTCCTATCGATTCTGCTGTAGGTATATACAACAATATTCATGTTTAAAATTGTTAATTAAGTAAACGCAGTTAAAGGTACTTTGTTTGAAGTGGGCATTCTAAGTGAAAAATTAAATTTTTCCGAAAGACTAAGTAAAAATCTAGAGTGTTCGAAACGTATTTTTTTCTACTTTCCAGGAACTGTAAAATTGTACACTATTTAATGATCTAGCACAGAGTTTCTTTCGGACGGAATCGTGAAGTGTTGCTGGTCGGAGTGTACATAATATGGTCGCCTCTTTTTATCTACGACCGGATTCCAGCTTGGTTCTTTTATTGCCTCCTCCTCGGGCGTTTACCATTTTCCCAGCAAGCCGAAACGTGTCCGTCTTCGCCACGATGACGCGAAAATCAACAAACATCTCGCTCGGTTTATTTTCGCCCGCCCTGATCTAGGCTAACTCAGGTGTTTCACACTCCATCTGCCACGGAGACGGTTATTTAGATTTGTGGAACACTCTCCTTTTCGGGCCCGCCAGCGCGCTTTCTTCTTGCGTAACGTTCCGCCGGAAGAGCGGTGTGAACACGGCTTTGGCCGTCAACCTGACCGGCGGAGGAATGAAGGAACTGGTTCTGTGTTGGGTTTATTACGCTCGTTAGTTCGTCGTTTGTTAGATGCGAGGTTAACGATCTTCCACAAGTAAATAACATTGCGCCCAAAGCGCAAAAAAGGAAGATTTCATGCTTCCGCACATGTGTGTGCATCTGATGATGAGGCGAAGATTTTTCGGCGATCGGAAAAGTGGCAGCAAGTCCCGGAGCGTGTCAGTTGTTTTCCGGTTCTCGGATCCGGAAGTCGTCCATATCGTGGAAATCATCCAAGTTGGCTTTTATCGCTCGAGAAATCGACGAAAGGAAGAAGAAACGGAAAATTATTACGGGGATGTGAACTGTTTTCGTTTCCGGCCGGTGGAAATATTTGCCGTATTCGATATGTCGTCTGCTTCGTATATTTACGCTTTGCGGACTATGAAAAATGCAACAGATTAGCCGACCCGTATGCCGGAAAAAGGCTCTCAACGGTGAACAGCAAAGTTGAATATTTTAATTGGAAAAAATCAGTTCCGGTCACCGAAATTAATCACTTCCAATTTTATATATAAAAAATAAAAAATTCAGTCGGAATGCTGCCATGCGGTACACCGCTTCCCTGCGCTGATGGAAAACATTGGAATTAATTTTTGATCCATTAAAAAGTGGCAGTTATGTTGCATTTCCTGTAAAAACGTCAGAATGCGCAGTATTTTATCGATATTGCCACATTTGATTGCGTCTGAGTTTGCCAGATTTTCTTTTATGTCGTTTCGTCTAACTTGTTGAGTTCTTTCAAATTTTAGCTTCCAGACAGTAGATCAAAACTTGGAAATATTGTCTTCGATTTTTCTTTAAAATTTTGTATTTTTGTTATTATTATTTAGAAGGTAAATGTGGCCATCAACGGCAAAGTTACTATTAAGTCCTGTATGGAAACCCAAAATGAGCCCTTCATATATCGCCTTTATTTTTAGCAGGCCTTTGTATTGGTTTCACAATGTGTTCTATCAAAAATCATAACAATTGCTTTTTTTTTTTCTTTTAAATTAATTTTATTTGATAACACTGAATGCAGTTTCCTGTTTGGCCCACTTAACAAAACATCTTTAGATATTGTTACAATAATTTTAACATAATTTAAATATTTGTGGTTGGGTATTTTAGCTCTGATTATTGACAACAATATGAACGGTTGATGATCTATGTTGGTAAATGTGCAAAAAAAAATCTCATTAGTGAACGACGATGAAGTCTTGTTTGTTTTGTACTACGAAATTTATGTTGTAAGATATCTACAGAGTAATGCTCTATAACCAAATGTAATTTCTATGACGTTAATTATTCTTGAAAACTTCTTGGTTTTCGATATTTTTTGTTGTAAATAACATTAACTTCAATAATTCAAAAAATGTTGACTTTGTCTCATAATAAAATTACATTTTAGGTGTTTTCAAACAATTGAATAAGTGTTATTCGTATTTTACATGGAGAGCGATGATTTTAAAACAATTTTTTTTTGAAAGGAATACTAAAAATTAAAATTGTTCCTCCTATTATAGATGATAATGAATGCCTGCAACCAATAGTCTAAATAAGTTCTCTGTCAAGACAGATATTTTTGTTGGAAAATTCTTTAACTGATTACTGTATTTACAGTAAAACTATTTCTACTTTTAGTAAATTTTGAAGATTACATTTATACTTCACTTATATCCTCTTTTATATTTCTGTATATAATTCTTTTATGTATTTTGATTATCTTGATTTCAGTAAAGCCCAATTAAAAATACCTGCAATTTTGATTGTTTATTGTAGGAATCAAATTCAGTAAACAACTATAGTACGCTTTATATATTTTTGCATTTTAATAAGGCAAATAAACCTTATTTGTTCCATAATATTGCCTCTATATGTATTTGCTGTTAATTTGGAAAATAACCCCAAGCGTTAGGGCAACTTTACCAACATTTTAATATTTTTAAAGATATAATTCCAATTTAATTATAGATTTCAGATTTTCAAATGAAATAATAGAAACATAAAAATATCATTCACTTTGAATTAATAAATCATATTGTAGTGCCATGTTTTGAATATTACAAAACATTAGTCCTCAAATCAGTTCGTGAAAGTAATTGAGAAATAATAATAAAAAATGTATTGTGTGCTAGTAATTACGTTGAATAAAGTCAGTCACTCAAATTATAAACAGTTCCAATTTCGTATTTTAGAAGATTACGTGACTTTCCCGCATGTACTGAATGGAAATTGAAAAAATAATGAAAAAAGTGTCGTTCAAATACTGATTTTGTTAATTAATAGAAAGTGTTATTTCAAATATTGTCAGAATTCCTGTCTCGTATTTGATCGAAAAACGAAAATTTTGACGTTTTGATTCTTCCGATGACTGACTTTTGAAGTCATGAATGAAGGCTCTAAAAATTCTTGATCCACAGATTATGACAATTATGTGTTAACCGACATTTTCAAAAGTATTGCTGCTACTTCTCAGAGTTTTAAACTTGTGTCAACACTATATGAACAAAGTTGAGTTATAAGCAAACAATTGAGTTAAAATAAAAGTGTCATATATCATATAATATATCACTTATCAAAATATGATTTTAAAACAATATTTAATAGAGTTCCACGTTCGTCTGTTGACACACTCTATGTGCCTTCGGAAAATGGAATGAACAATGACGTTTTTGTACTTCATAATAAATATTTATACTGGATTAGTCGAACAATACAGCGGACTGTGTGTGGTATCATAGTTTCATATAAAATAACAATAATTATTTTCAACATAATTCAGAATAAATATTGTGAAACGTCCAATAATTAAATTGGTAATGTCAAGGGAGGAATAATATTGATGGTGCTTTTAATAGGTCATAACGAAATTGATAAAAATACATAGGATGAGCCAACATATCAAATATTTACGGTTCTCACAGAAAAGTTCTTCCTTTCACCTCCTCATGGTTCTCTTCGTAAAATATCGTACAATAGCTGAATGATTATTTCAAGAATATCAATTTGGTTTTTTGCAAGTCCATCAAAAAGCTGACAAATTCCACGTTGACCCAAAAACGTGTAGTGTTACAGTCGGAATGATGTTCTCTTTCTTCAAATCGATGTCTCTCCAGCATAGTGTCATTTTCCACGACATTTCATGAAAGTTTATCGTCCGCCGGTATTTCGTGGCGAATCAGACACCAGTTGAATGCGGAATATATTCCCAGTCACGGAAGTGTTTCTTCAAATATGCAGTCCACGTCTTCGCCATGACGTCATCTTTATGTCATCCGATGAAAACGGGCCCCTTTTTCCAGGTTGATCGACGACCGGACAGCGCCAGATTAAAAGTTGAATTTTCCACGAGAACCGGAACAATTTTCTTTTAAACCGCCGCAGTGGGGGCGGGCATTATGCCCGGAACGCGATCGTCGTCTGTGTAAACACCGTATATTTCCGGCAAACATATTTCATCCGGGTAAGAAAGCTAAATATTAGATTTGCCGTCAGTGTCGGACGTATCCGTGAATTCTTTCAGGATTCTTTCCGTTTCTCGACGATTCCATCGGTGCCATCAGGTGATGTATGAATTTTTCTTCGGATATCCGCAATTGTGTGCACGAAATGATTTGTGCAAGGGCGCGGGGCGGCGGAGTTTTGACGGATGTTGGTTGACCCAAGATTAACTCGCTATCAGAGGGCGCATTTCGCGTCAAAATTGAAATCGGTATTCTCCTCGTCGCTGTAATTCTTAAAACTGATATTCCTATGATTTACTTCTCCCGAAAAAGGAGCGTTGTAATAGTGATTTTCAATTATGATTTGATTTCATGTTTTCTTTGCACTTCAGAGAGTCTAGACTACTAATAATTGTTCGTCAAATTCTTTGGATATAAGAATTTTTAACCATTTGCGATGAAATATTATACGTTCTTCATGTTGATATATTGAATTATATAGGAAAATATGGAATTTCTTATTTCTGTACGCACAAAAGGGGAAAAGAATAATTTTTGTTTTTTGTAGAAAGTACTCTGAAAATTCAAAACCCAATAGTTACATTAAAATCCTACCGTGCTGGGGTGAGTTAGGGTTAATATTTAAAAAAATATCGAGTTTTTGAAATTTCATAATCGAGATCTTTGTAATGAAGCAATGTGTTATCAAAAGGTTGTCTGATTGGAGTAGCCAAGTTGATCTTTTTTTTATGCTAAAAACGAGTTTGAAATGTTTTCTTATTGCATGACTGTCACACGCGAACCACTTGCACCTGATTTTCCACAAAGACGACAATACTGCAACTGATTTTTAAACAATATCAATAACGATAATTTGTTGGGCAAAACTTTCTTCTCTGATGAGGCCTGATTCCACCTATCTAGATACATTTATTCTCAAAATATGAAATTGTGGAGTACGGACCCTCTTCCCCCTTTTTTGATCGAAAGACCACTGCATCCACAAAAAGTTGGTGTTTGGATTGGTCTATTTTTCTTTAAAATAGATATTTTCAACAGGATGAGCTCAATGACCTAAATGATCTTATCCAACGGATCATCGTAAAATGTGACAAAATAAACAATCCCCACATATTTTGCTAAACTTAATTAACGGGGTCCGAAGAAGAGAAATTGAAAAGTGCCTTGAAGAAAATGGAGGCCATTTTTAACACCTTTTAAAAACTTTATTAAATGTCTTAATTCATTTTATTTTATTAAGATTTCCTATCGAAATTAGGTTTACTTGGTTGACACAAGGCAAACATAGTGCGTATAAATCAAGCAACAACATACGCGGTGTCACTTGATGAGAAAACTTTTTGACCTCATGATAAATACTTTCGTTAAATTATAATTGTAAATGAGTAGTAAATAAAGCTTCCAATAAATAATTTTTCGTTGCCTAACTGATGAAATCAGTTCTTTATGCAGCGTATTTTCAGGAAGCTTACTTTTTTGGATTTTCTTAAAAACAGTGCATTTTATCAAAAAAATACATGAAATAATCCGTATTCCTAAATGTTTCAGGAATAGATAACGGTTTTCGAATTTGTAAAAATATTTTTGAAAATAACTAAAACAATTTAGAAAATTTTATCATTGTGTACACCTCTTGTATAACAGCTGTCAATAACTGACATATCCGCAGCCCCCGCAAGTGTCTTAAGTACTCTCTTTCCGACCACGTATGTTTTACAATAGTGTATATGTACTTTTTTTCTTCTGTGGATCTGTTATTTGCTCCACTGTAAAATAAACCTATATTTATTAAAAAAAAAAAAAAAAAATGAAATTGATCGAATTACCTTCTGATGAGTCTTCATTCTGCTCATTATTTAAATTATACAAATATAATAATATAATATATATTATTTAAATTATACAAATACATTTACATGTTTCAGCACATGGAAGATCACTTTTGTTCTAGAGGTAGATACTATTTGAACAACTAAACATGAAGTTTTATTTTCTTTAGAAGGATAATCATGACGATATGATCTGGTATCATTTTATTTCTCGCTGTTAGAAAATTTCTTTTATACTCGTAAAGAATACATAGGATATTCTTTATTCTCAGTTAAGTTATTTAAAGTGTGAACAGTTTTATCTAATTCATGCAGATTTTCATTAAGCAATAACTTTGGTTGTTTTACTTTAAAATATGTATTGCAGAGAAGCGGTACAAAAAAGTTGAAAATATCTACTACCTTCTTGATGACATTTTATAACTTTCTTTTTAAGTCCATTTACAACATTTTCCAGCAATGCTTTTATTAATTTCTTCACATTTCATCATTATTCTTTGTTTAACTTCGTCCAAATTAATTGGCATGAAATAAATGGTATTTTTAAGCTAAGACCACAGAAAAAAAATTGCAAGGAATCAAGTGGCATGAATGTGGAGGCAATGGGATTTTTGCATTTCGAATGATGATCCGACCATCAAAAAACTCCCTTGTGACTTGGGTAGAATGAGGTGTTGCTCCATCTTACTAAGTATCCCTCTTGAAATTTATCATCGTGTAATTCTTCAAAAATGGTCGTAAGATTTCCTCTCGGTAGCGAGCTGTATTTATGTTCCTTGAAACATTTAATATTATTTTCTTGTCATAACGTAGCCTATTACCTTCAAAGAAAATTGATCTAATTAGTCTCTTATCACTAAAGGCTGCCCACACACGAACTTTTTCAGGGTGTAAAAGAATTTTCCACAAATGTGGGTTTTCCTTACTTTATATTCTCATGTTTTGCGAATTAATATGAAACCAAGCTAGGTCGGTAAAAATGTTTTGCTTAGAGTTGTTTGGTCATTATGTAAAATATAATTAATTGTTTGGTCATTTTTTAAAAACCATTCACATTATAAAAGCCTTTGCGTAGGGTCAACAGGAACTACAGTCAGACAGTAAGGATATAAATGCAAATTCTTTTTTAATGTAATTACAGCACGTTTCGAGAGAAAGATCTACTTGTTGCGATAAATGACAAAGGGAGATCTTAAGTTCATTTTTTATATTAACGAGGAAAGGGTCCATTGATGAAGGTAAAATTTTGAAGGATCGACTTAAAAATTTCATTTCTACATTCATTTTTTATCATTTCTTCAATTGCATTGACAACTTCTGGGGTAGGTTTTGTTGCTCTTCCGCTACCACTTTTTCTTTTAATACTTCCAGTCTGACGAAACAGTTTCACAATACGATCAAAACATTCTTGAAATTACTTATAATTAACCATAATATGCGGAAATTGAACACCTCCAAACAATCTTTCGTGTATGAGTACGATTTATTTCAAGAAATTTTTGATGTACTTTTTTTAAGAAAATTTGTTGTAAATGAAGAAGTACAGTTCTCGTAAATACAAATTTTCTAAAAACCCTGGCTCGAGAATTAATTTGTTTATTTACACAGTCATGAACTAATTGAAATTTTAATTAATTTGATTTACATAAAATTATAATTAATCAAACTTTAATCTGTTAAAAAGATCGATTTTTATACAACTAGTGAACGTGGAAGTCATATATCAAGGAAGAATAATTAAACATCTTTTTTCCTTCCTCTCCAAAAATCTTCACTTTTCTCGAAGTGTTGTATCCAACCGAGTTGATATTTCGAAAATTACAGAATGGTAGTTTTGATCAGTGTATTTGCCGATTTACAGATTTCTCACAATTTTCAAAATATTATTGCATTGTAGAAAACGCAACGGGAGCAGCTTGTGTAAATACATTTACCAATTTTTTGGGTTTAATATTTATTCAATTAAGATGATCTCGCTTTACGGTTATAGTAATGCAAACAAACAGTTTTTGATGATCGCAGAGAGTAATTGAGCTGTGGAATAAACTGGGTTTCATATCTCTCAAACCGCAGTTTTTTATGGCACTTTAAACATACTGAAAGTCACGGAGATGGCCAAATTTAGGAGCAAATATCTATTAGTTACAAGATTTTTTCACATGTCGACCCTCGGTGCATTTATTATTACGCCGGCGTCGTTTTGTCGACGCAGCTTTCATTTAACCGAATCGTCAAAATGGGGTTCGTTTGCCCGAAATTAATTATTCCACGTTATACAATCAATATCATCCGATTATGGCCAGCCGAATGGTCAATGTCGCTTGTTTGCGTCCCCTCATCAAATTCAATGAATTTATTAATCGGTTATTGTTTAATCAATGATTTTTATGGTCTCGCCGTTTTCGCCTTTCCCGAGGGGACGGGAATTGAATCGACGAGACGCTCGGGCCCTGTGCGACGAGACGTCTATGGATTTTTCTTATCTGACAGAAACCTAAAGAGTTTATTGGGTGATATTCAGCTCGCGCTATATGACATCAATACCGAACCTGGAGTTTTCAAAGGACCCACTTCGCCTTTCCCTTGTAATTTAATCCTTGTGTGGAGATTTCGCATGTGAAATATGATTGATTTCTCGTATATTCCCGTCGTGGAGTACATTTTCAATTTTTTCTCTCTTTTCTCTCCTTTTACGCGTAGTTTTGAATAAATCTCTTAAGGTGGTAACGACGAAGGAAATGGGTTGGCGTCGGTTATTTTTACGGCATTGACGGTGCCCTCCTTTTATGCGAAAACCGAATTAGGCCGAAGGGTTTTGATTATGAAGCAATTTTTCTTGCTAAAGTAAATATTTACGGTCGTAAATAAACAGTTTATGAAGTCGGTCTGCGATCACCGTACATCCCGATCATTTATTTCTGCTCTAATTCAGCAACTTTATATCGTTTTTATCGCTGTTACGTTTTTGTTGCAGCTACAGGAGCTGATGTAAAATTTTAACGCGAATAAACAAAGCTTCACGTATTTATTTTGGTCATTACGACCGGCAGTATCGGTTACATTCAAAATTCCAAGGAGGTTTTGTTGTCCGCCTCGACCACACGCGGACCTAACCACATGGACCAAATCAAAGCGAACGAAATTCACAGGATAAGCAGTAAATTTCCGTCTCCATAGGAAGGGGTGGAAGGACTAAAACGCTTTTAGCAAAAGTTGAATTTTAAAAATTCGTAACTGATACCGTTCGAGTGAGTGGACATTAAAGAAGTGGAAAAAAGAGGTGCTTTTAGTCACACGCTGGTCTTTAAACTTCAAGAACCACATTACTATCACAACACCCTTTCTGTGTTTACCATCCGTTTACTCCAGTTTAAACATCAATTAATTTAATCTATTTACTTTTTAGTTAGTTTCGAATCTTAATCCATTAATTTATTTGAATTACATCAAGTGAAATGATTAAAAGTAATTAAAATAAATCAGTGAACTGAATTCTAATTATATAAGTATTTGAATTGTAATAAATCGAATGGAAGTTCGAAAATTCGTGCAAATTTTCGTATTTAAGGACTTACTCCTACACGATCCTACAGGCAAAGTTGTACATTTTTAAAGTTGCAAGCTGGTGTTGTGATTTAAAGAACATCATTATCGAAACTTGAAAAAAAAACGGTAACGTCATCATTGGGAATGCACTTTGATGAAATTCCATTGATCAGCGGCGTATTTAAGAATTTCTTTGGGGAGAGGAGGGGTCTAAAAGAAAAAAGAGATTGCAAGCAAAACTATATATAATTTGTTTTTAGCGAATTTCAGAAAAGTGGTAGTAGATGTTGGAACGTTGTAGACTATAAAAATACAGAACAAATATGGCTTGTGTTGGTTGGGAGATCTTGGGGATCAAGATCAATTGTCGAAAACCTTTGATCCGTTTTAAGCCAATTTTCGTGGAACCTGTACCTGTGTCACTCATACGAGAATTTCTGAATTAGTATGACCATGGAAAATGAAAAAGGATTTGTAAAACAATTTAATTATAGACTCATAAGTGAAATAATAATTTTAGATGCGATAAACGTTAAAAGTTAATGTGGTGTGGCGTGTAGCCACTGTTGATAAAAAAACATCAGAACAACATTATTTTAAAACTATATGCTAAGAAAGAAATCAATTTTTTTAGGATTAATATGAAAAAAATTATTAATATTGATAATGAAGTACTCGCCCGTGAAAACGTTGTGACCTTGGAAGGTTTCTATTAATATTACATAAAAATCATTTATTCTGTTTATTATAAAATTAGTGGTGTTAAGAAAAATGTACTTAAATAGATCTAATTTTATAATAAACATTCTAGTCAAATTAACAATAATATAAATGTTCCAAGGGTACAACGCTTTCACAGTCGAATGGCGTAAGGTGGCGCTCAATTTTGTAACAAAATGAAAGCTGAATATTGTTTTGGAACACTGTTTGATTTAATTAACATACAAAAAAGTCCACAGTGTAAATTTGTCCAATCAGTTCAGGATAATTTCCAAAAATTCGTAAATTTGTAGTCTCAAAAATTTCGTTTTTCTATCTATTCACCAAAAATTTTAAATTGTTTCCATTTAAAATAATCTACAAATTAAAATTTTATATTTCTATAAAGAAATTAATTAAAATACTTTTTAATGATATTGCTTAAAATTTATGAATTAATGATTAATATGAAATTTATAAACGACTATTTTGAATTTAAATCATCATTTAAATGATTCATAAAATACAAAAAATATTTTGTATGCAACCTATTAATTATTTACCCAATAATTGTTAATAAAACAAGGTGTTGTAATGCGGGTAATTTAGTAATGAGATGAACTCTTCCAGTTGTAGTAAAAAAAATTTTGTCGAAGGTGTGTCAAATAAATTCCTCATTTAAATGAAGTTGTATAAAAATATTTTATGTGGTGTGATTCGTGTTTATGATAAACTCCATTATATTTTAAGATGTTACTAATTTTCGAAATACAAAATTAAGGTAATTCATAAAAAATTTTAAATGACCCTCCTCTGTGTCACACTTCATTATGAAATGTTGAAGAGCGTACGATGAAGAGTACTGTTGAAAAAAACGTTAAATTGTTAACCAGTTTTATTTTCAATAAATGGGTTTATTTAAAAAGGGAAGGCTAAAATTTTTACCGTATTTTGCATAGAAATTAGAAACCAGAAAACGCAAAAAAAAGTACTCCTAAAATAATAAAGATGACCCTATTTTATATATAGTGATCGGCTTTTGCAAATTGAAATAACCGTTGTTAAACTATATCTTAAATAGGAAAAAATTATAATCATTAAGTAATTGTAAACAAGTTGATATAATGAAAATTTTCAATTTTATTGTCATGACAAAATTACATATTTTTTGAAAATCTCTGTGGAGACATGAAAAGGTCAAAAAATAAATGAGAAATTTGTTTACAAAACATTCTTCATGCATATCTTCAAATTAATCTGATTGTGACAGTTCCTATTTTATGATTTCAAATTTATGGAAAAAATTTTGAGACATTGACACATTGTTAAAAAATGAAACATTTCGAAAATTTGTAAGATTATTAATATTTAACCAAGACACTGAAGTAACTTGAATTTTTTCGTTTATTAGCCCATAGTTTTTAACTGGCTGTTTAGGTTTGTTCTTCGTTTGGTTTAACTTATATTTTTATAGTAAATCATTTTTCCCTTTTAATGATGAAAGTAACACTCATCGCTGAAAGCACCTATGAATTTCAAAACCGCTTTGTTTATTTTTCGGGAATAGGTAAGGCTTCAGGGAATTGTGATTGTTGGAATGTATACTCCAGTTTCTGCTATCGTGTAAATTTCATCGAGATCGAAATCTGTTCCGCTTTTTGCCGACGTTAACCCGAAGCTGAGAGAAATTCCTACCTGGTGGACCGTCTGCGTGGAGGCTGCTTTTACCGGAATATTATCCGTGGCCGTCGTTGCGGAAGTGTGTCTTCGTGTTTAGGGGCCACCCACGGCATTCCGAGCTGTCGGTTCTGCTCCGCTGTGAACGCGGCTGTCCAGGTTCAAGGTTTGCACCTGAACTTGGTTCACGTGATCCGGTTCCTCCGCTGCCCCCTCCTCGAGCTCGCTGACCACGACGGCCTCGTCTGCGAAGGAATTGCTGTCGGTTTTATTATACTTTTACTTTTAGGCGCGCGATGATGACCCAGCCATCCGTCTCTTCGGGTTTTGACGTGCGTTGCAACGTGGCGTAACTGCCTATATTACATTCCGGGCCCACTTACCTGCGCTCCGGGCGTCCGAACTCCATCCGGCCGTAGCGCACCGGGACAGAAGGACGCTTATCCGACGGCCGCCTCTCTAAATTAATTTCGGTTTCACGTAGCCATATTGTTTTGATTTAATTAAGATACCTCCCGCTCGGTTTATTAATGGTGGATTCGGAACTGCGGCGCGGCGATATCGCAGCATCCGTGTCGTAATGACGTCGAAAACACGGAGAACCGGGTTCAATTCGGGGTTTCTTTCGGGGGAAATTAATAGCTGCAATAATCGGTAAAGAGTTAATTACGATCAGGCGCTTAATTAAGTGACCCTTTGTCGCACGCGGTTTGTTCAGGATGTGGGACGCGAGTCCACAAAGGACGACTCCTGTGCATATTTTTCCAGTTGTTTTTGTAGTCCTTCTACCAACAAAATAACTACGACATACTTTGCTCGTTTAAAGTGAGTAAACACAATTCCTTTTGGTCTAACAAATGGGCCGCCCACCTTTTGTTAGGCCCAGAAAAAGGATCGCGATCGGATTATCCTCTACAATCCTTATTAGCTTCGCCCAACACAAGCGGATTGTATCTGGTGATCGAAAAATTTCACGCTCCATCGAGTGAGAATTCCCCTAAACACAAATTACACTAAAACAGAGCTTACATTCAGATTTACTAAATATGTCTTCTGTTTTGACAAATATTCACAACACCACAATGAATACACCTTTCTTGTTATCGTTCTTGGTCCGCATGCCTTTGGTGCAATTGTTCTTGTGTTTCTGATTCCAAAGTATAACTACACGTTAACTCGTTGCTAATGTAGTGCATAAATGTGAGTTTAAACCATCTGTCCGACTGAAAATAATTTCTCCTCTGTCAGATTCTCAATGTCATCGGTTTTCAGCCTTCTGCTCGTTCCTCATGAGGTTGATTTCAGGGGACTTGTAACTATAAAAAATTTACCCTTCAAAGTGAAAAGTTGTTTTCTGAATCATCGCCCTAGTTAGAGTAACCTCTGGTCATTTTCAGTGCTCAACAGCTAAACCCGAGAAGTTGTTCGCAGCAATTCATGCGAATAGATTTCAGTGGAGTGCGGGTGCTGGGAAATTTCCATGAATAAACGGTAATTTTGCTAGGATTATCCCCAAACCTTTCAATAGTTAACCAGGATTTAACTAGTTTCTCAGTATCGCGATCAGTCCTTCAGCAACTTCTCGTTAAATATCAATTTGTTTAGGATTTACTCCGGGATAATCTCGGGAACAACTATGGGAATTTTGTGCAGGATTTGAAAGATCTTCCGCTTCTCGATAATGATCAAGTTGTTTGAATTTTCAACGAAAAGTTGAAGATTCGAAATTAAACTTAAAAAAAAGAAGTTTAATCCAACGTACTCCCGTCTTTTCGTTAATTTGACTACGTTTTTTCTTTCTTTATGCGCATGCCGTTGAACGCTCTATTCCGGCTTCTATTTGATGTGATAACAACTCCAGGCTTGTTGATGCAGCATCCGCTGCCAAGTTCAAGGGTAGCCTGTCTGTTAAATGGTACTTACACTTGTGTGTGTAATGGTCACTGATAAATTTCAATGTATGTATCTCCGTACGTGTTAAGATATAGAAATATTTTCAAAAATTAATTTTTTTGATGATGCGATCCACGTTGTTGATAAAATTTCTGAAAAACTGGCGCTCTTATATCGTGAATCAAACACTCTCTTGTATTCAAAATGGTGATTTTATAAAACCCTTTTTTTCATGGTCAATTTTAAAATAAAGGCCAGAATAAGGTGAGCTCTATTTAGTCTGTGAAGTTTTGCCAGTTGTGAAGAACCTAACAAGTGGCGTGGCATTGAATACGTTCCTGAAAATATTTAGAGGCAACTAGAACTAGATTGCTTTTCTTGCTGATTTTTCTGCTTATTGAGACCAAAGTGTGTTGCTGATCAGATTGAGAGATGAGCCATTGATGATGGTGTATTAATTTCGAGTCGACGTGAGCCACTGTTTACCCAAAAAAAGAGTGATTAAAGTTAATTTGTGGAAAAACTTGGCAACCTTATTAATATAACAATAATTCCTATGATTCTTTGAGTAATTTATTTCTATCGTACTTGAATAGAAAAACGGCTCTAAACACAGCCTTGCTGAACATCGCTGGTTATTTCATTAAATTACAATGATAACATTCATTCGGTCCAAACTGTTAAGAAATAAGTTGGAATGGAACGTGTGTCAAAGGCTAAATAGGGTAACTGTTCTACATATAATGTAATTAATAAGCTAATTTAAAGATAAATAAATATTAGTCTATTGTATAAGCTTCTAATTTCACTAACGATAAGAATGTTAAAATTTCTCTTTTAAAAATTTTAAAACTATTTTTTTTTTTAATACTCTAATTAGGTAACTTATTATTAAACTTAATCCAAGAATAACAAGAACCTTTTTCTATCATACCTAACTTATGTATATATTTATGATTTATTTAATATTTCTAGTACTAATTATGATTAAACTAAAATAAATTGAACTTGTCTTTATATTTAATATTAAAATTGAAGTATTCATATGCGTATAAGGCAGGTATCGTTAACATATACTATATTTTTTGAATTGATTTCCATAAGGTTGTCATAAAGGCACGAGGGAAGATTCAAAAATTATCCACCTAGTCCTGAAACAAAAGAGCTACGTTTTTGATTTTTAACACATATGTGTAAATGTTGAACATTTACACATTTGGTCGTAAAATATAAAACTTACTGAACTTTTAGAAGTGAAAAATGTGTGTGTTAAAGTTAGAACATCAGAGTGTAATGAAATTTTTAACTAAAGGAGGGAATGATCCCAAATATATCTATAAGAGGATGACAACATTGTATAAACAGGATTCCCCATCATATTTCCAAGTCGGATTTCGGTTAAAACAATTTTGTTGGAGTAGGAAATCCATTCAAGACGATCCAAAAACTGGAAGACCTTTAGAAACTCGAAACACAAAAATAGTGAAAAAAGTTGAGAATTTAGTTAAGGACACACGTTTGAAAGTATCGAAATATCTAAAGCTTCAGTTTTCAGAATACTGCACTTGAATTTAGACCTTAGCAAAGTGTCCGTACGTTGGGTTCCTGGGCTGTTGGCGCCTGAGCAAAAATTGTGGCATAAGCAAATTTCAGCTTAAATTTGGTTTCTTTAGAGCCGAATCCCAACCTATTTTCACAAGTTGTCACTGGTGAAAAAATTTGGGTACACTATTGGGACTCGGAAACGAAGCAGGAAACCCTGCAATAGGTGCGTAAAGGTTCTCCACACCCAAAAAAGGCATTGACACAAAATTCTGCTGGAAAATTAATAGCAACGAATTTTTGGGATGGCGAAGGTATTCTTCTGATTGAGTACATGCCAAAAGCCTTGATAATTAATATAGAAGCTTACAAAAGTACACTTCAAAAAAGCTATTGGACAAAAATGACCTCGTATGTTCCGTAAAAAAATCTTTCTCTTGCACGACAATATACAAGACAAAATCTATAAAGCAAGAAGAGTTAAAGTAATTAACAACGTCACTGGCTTTATTGAACTCGACCATCCTAAGAACCTATGAGGAAAACGATTCTTTTCAGACTAGAATCTAAAAGATGCTATGGACACTTTTTGCAAAGCTTCCAAAAAAATTTATTTTAAGTGGGTTACAATTGAAAAAAGAGTGGCGCAAGTGTATGCATCTAAATGGAGATTATATTGAAGAGTAAAAATATTTTAATTACCTCCCTTTTTTCCTTCATGGCTAGGTAATTATTGAATCTCCCTTCGAACATTAAAAATATACTTTCATAAAATTTGTTTTTCAAGAGCATATGTTCTATTTATATTTGAAGAGCCTTTCCAGAGTAATAATAAATAATAAAGGTATTTTCTTTATATTCTTATACTGTATGAAATACTGTTTTTTTTTATTTAAAAGATTTTTTTATGTACTTGATGTGCTTATTTTTTTTATTATTATTAAAATTTCTTATTTATTTTGCTGTTATTCTTTGTTGATCTGAATAGGATAAAATTTGATTTGTCTTCGTTTAACACAAGTTGACTTTATTTAATTAAACCTTTTATTTAATTCGCGTAATAATACTAATATTTTCTAATGGTAAAGTTTCCGTTTGCCCTAATCACCAAAAGAGTGTCAATGGCATAATTAATGAGCACATGATAGCTGTTCTCCACAACTTTAAACGAATTCATATATATGTTAAGTTAACCGAGTTCGAATGACACTACCTTGGGGAATCCCTTTATATCGGATATATTTGATATATCGGATATTTTTGATTCCATTGTCAGTCAGCGTTTGACACTTCATTTACGGTTTGCGTAAAAATAATATTATAGTTTCCCAAATTGAGTTTTTCTGGGTTTAAGTGTGAGGTTCAATTTAAGTAACTCGTCACAATTATATTCCAACCTCAATTTCTGCAATATACCATATTTCCGGCAATTTTCCTGCGTCTAAACTCCATACAGTAATTTAGACAATATAATTAGTAGAGAATCATGGAAGGTATAAAATCTATTTGCTTTCAATAAAGCAAAATTAATTTGTGGAAGTGAATTTATACGTTGTTAGGTAAGTGCAACTTTTTTTGCTATTGAATAGACGATGCTAAGACTTGGGTAAAATTGGAATTTTAGTTAAATTAGTGGTCAAGTTTCGAAGCAGGACTATGGTAAAGAACTTTGTCAATCAAATTGAAACGATAAATGAAAACAAAGCGATCATAGGTGAAACTCATAATCCGTGGAAATTGTGATATTTCTTCATGATCATAGTTACGGTACACTGTTTTTCAATCGCATTAATTGTGCCCGAATCTTGATATTTGTTTCAATTTTAAAGTTGAGTAGATGAATTATTTTATTGTACGACTTGGATTCAGTTGATATAATTTTTATTTCTGTGTCATGACGTGATTTTGCAGTAAACATGATAAATCTGTCGTTCTTACAAGCAGTAACAATTATAGAGCACGTTGCGAAAATGTTTTAGGCAACATAAACTACTTTTTTAATTAAACAACGTTCGAGAATCACTTGATTCTATTCCATACTGATCGATTTGATATTACATTTTATTTGCGAGTATCGTTTATTAACTTTTTACTGCGTCTAAAATCTGAGTCTTGATTTTCCCGACAATCCGTCATGGAAGGTATTGCTGTGACGAATAAAAATCGAAATCGCATTTAAATTCATTTCGGCCGTCGTTATTAATCCGATCCCAATCAAATGTTTTGCGGCCGCACGACCAATTAATGTCTGCACGACATGAAAAGTTGGTCTGGCGATCCAACAGGTACGGAACAAATGGCCTTGTTTCCGTTTCTACTCACGTCAGTTCCTTCCACTAATCTCTTTCTGATTGCCTAACTTTGACATATATATTAGACCCCGGTTCCGGCGCGCTCCCCCGCCCGGATCATCATCGCCGCATCTGCGATTCGATTTCGTGTTGAATAAATCTGCGGAGGGGAAAAGTGCGCGACTCCGTCGAGAGGGCCACTTGTAGGTCGTGCTCGAAGTGGTCCCTGAATTACGGCCCGCCGGGTTCGCGTTTCCGGAGCAATTAACGAAAGACCTATTCCCGGCACTCCGGTCGCACTTAGACCGGATTTAGTAACGCGCGTTACTTTGCGAGGAACAAGAGGCGCGGAAACAACGAACCGTGACATCTGGAGTACGCTGAGTGTGACGGTACGAAAATACGACCCGTTGCGGCCTGCTGGCTTCCTTTGTTGTCGGCGTTACTGTTATTATCTGATTGGCGGCCGTGTGGGAAACTTCGTCGCAATCATCTCGGCGGCGGGGAACCTTGATGGCCATTCGCACGTGCACGTGCCACGCTGAAGACTTTTCGACGACGTCCACCAGAGCCAGATCAGATCTTTGGGCAAATGCCACAAAAATGGCAACCTTGGCTTCATTTTTTAAAAGAAAGAATTTGTTATAAATTTCGATTGTAAAGTTATCCTCAACATTATACATTTCTGTAGGGTATATGAAAAAACACCTCCATTTGCCATGTATGAGGTCATATTTTTATGTTATCGACCTAGCTATGAAATAAAGCACCTGGAAAATTAACAACCGTTTATACATCAGTGCTATAAAGTGGATATTTTAACTCTGTAAATCCACAATCATTCAAAATCTGCTGAACTTTATTGGCCTTATAAAACCGACAAAGTTGTGTAGCGTTGTGTAGCAACAGATGTGGACATTTTTCTTCAAGGACAATTTTTATGATTTTTGGCTTATTACTCTCTTCTGTAAGAGCTTCATTACGCCACGATATTCAAGCTTATAACTTGACTCATTTCATCAACGAAAAAACGCTCTCAAATCTCTGTAAACCGCACAATTTGACTTAATGGCCCAGCCACTCACCTGATTTGAATCTCATTGAAAACCTTAGGGAGTCGTT
>QDEB01092718.1:0-10244 GCA_004193795.1 Asbolus verrucosus | reverse complement strand
TTCAAACGTGATTGTGCACAATTTTACTTTTCAGCCCCAAAAATAGCCAACGACAATGGGGCGTAAAGTAACCGTAGCGTGTGCAACCCTCAACCAGTGGGCTCTAGATTTCGATGGGAACCGAGAAAGAATTTTAGAATCAATCCTTGAAGCCAAAGATTTCGGAGCGACATTCCGAACGGGCCCCGAATTAGAAATCTGGTATAATTTGAGGTTATGTCATTCAAAACTTTTGTTGTAATTTAAACATTTTCAGCGGTTACAGTTGCGAGGACCACTTTTACGAAAGCGACACTTTCTTACACAGTTGGGAAGTTCTTCTAGAACTTCTGATGGCCCCATTATGTAAAGACGTGATAATTGATGTTGGCATGCCAGTGATGCACAAAAATGTGGCCTACAACTGCCGCGTTATTTTCCTAAACCAAAAAATCCTACTAATCAGGCCAAAAATGCAGATGTGTGATGATGGCAATTACAGAGAGTCACGTTGGTTTTCGCCGTGGAAGAAAATTAGACAAACTGAAGATTATTTCTTGCCAAGAATGATTTCTAAATTCACAGGACAGAATGTGGTGCCTTTCGGTGATGCGGTTATCTCCACCAGAGACACGTGTTTGGGTTTTGAAATTTGTGAAGAACTGTGGAATCCAGCTAGTTCACATATCGATATGGCCTTGGATGGGGTTGAAATTATTTCAAACAGCTCTGGCAGTTACACAGAGTTGCGGAAAGCATATGTTTCAGTTGATTTAGTCAAAAGTGCCACCTTCAAATCGGGGGGGTGTTACATTTTTAGCAATTTACGCGGCTGTGATGGACAGAGGGTTTATTTCGGAGGTTGCTCCTGCGTAGCTTTTAATGGCCACATCATTAGCAGAGCCAAACAGTTTGCGTTGCAAGATGTTGTGAGTTTAATCAAATAAATTATACTCGTTTAATAATTGTTGGGGTTCAAGGAAATAACTGTGGCAACAGTCGATTTGGAAGATATTAGGTCATATCGTAATCATATAAGGTCTCGGTCTCACCTGGCAGCAGGAAGCCCTAGCTACCCAAGGGTTGTTGTTGATTTCTCTCTGTCCCCAGAACATGATGCCACACTTCCGACTGCTGTTCCTATCGAATGGATTTATTTAAGCCCAGAAGAAGAAATTGCACAAGGCCCTGCTTGTTGGTTGTGGGATTATTTGAGAAGATCAGGACAAGGGGGCTTTTTCTTGCCTCTCAGCGGGGGCGTAGATTCGTCGAGTACGGCCTTAATCGTCTTTTCCATGTGCAGAATGGTTGTTGAAGCTATCCAAAGAGGAGGTAAGAAAAACATTCACAATTCAAAAAACCAATCACTCATCTGTTTTTGGATAATAAAAATTCTGAATTACTGGGTACATAATACATGTATCATGAGAAATTGCCGAAAAAATTAAAGATACTTCGTTCACGCCTCCATCAAATTTTTTTTTGTTCAATGAATTCTGTTTTTTAAATTCACTCGTTAGTATACGCCATTAATGGATAGATACTACAATTTAATTTAAAATAATATCATGCGTTTTTATTTCACCAGCAGTGAGACCATTAAAATAACGTTCAAATATTTTTCACATTTTATTGCTTGTTATTACAATGGCAATAATATGAAATATAATTACACCTTTCCATTTTGTATTATTTTCCAGATTAATTTAAATGTTTGGTATACTATGGTACTAAGTTGTCACTTAATCTTGAAGTTTGTCGATAAAGTATGAACATGTTAAGAAATAAACAAGTAGCGTACCTTTTAAAAACCTCTGTTACGATATTTTTTACTAAAGTGTGGATAAACATGCACGTTGTAGGCTATAAATTGGCTCATCAAAATAAAATGTCTAATGATTTCTTAAATTTGACAAATATAGTTTGAAGAAAATCACAATGCATGTTGCAACGTTCATATTTACGAGTACAACGTATCATTTATTTAAAGAAACAAAGTTTATGTCATTGTTGATGAGATCAAAAGTGAAACAATTCTTTGTAAATTAAATTGAGGTAGTCTTGACTAAAAATATTTTCAGATACGAGGGTGCTGTCGGATTTGCGTCGTTTGTTGGGCGATGCCGAATATAATCCACGAAGTCCTTCCGAATTATGCAATAGAATATTAGTAACTTGTTATATGGGTACAGAAAATTCATCAAAAGAAACTAAGCAAAGGGCCGCCTCTCTTGCTGCGGCAATCGGAAGTTACCACATGCATATTGTTATAGATAAAGCGATCACTGCCATAATAGAAATTTTTAGCGGGGTTACTGGTCTTTTTCCGAAATTTGCATCGAAAGGCGGATGCCCAAGGCAGAATCTCGCTCTACAGAATATCCAAGCACGCCTTCGCATGGTTTTGTCTTATTTATTTGCTCAGTTGATGTTGTGGGCCAGGAACAGACCTGGTGGATTACTAGTCTTAGGATCGGCAAATGTAGATGAAGGTTTAAGAGGTTATATGACGAAATACGACTGTTCGAGTGCTGATATCAATCCAATTGGAGGAATTTCAAAAACTGACCTAAGAAGATTTCTTTATTATGTCAAAAATAAGTTTGATATTCCGATAATTGGGGAAATCGTAGACGCGCCACCTACTGCAGAATTGGAGCCTTTGCAGGATGGCAAATTGGCGCAAACGGACGAGGAGGATATGGGGATGACTTATGCGGAGCTGAGTCAGTTTGGGAGATTGAGAAAAATTGAGAAATGTGGACCGTTTTCTATGTATTGCAAGTTGGTGCAGACGTGGAGTAGTAACTGTACTCCTAGAGAAGTTGCGGAAAAAGTTAAGCATTTTTTTAGGTAAAATTTTATTCTCTTTTAGGTAACAGTCTGAATTGTTGTATTTTTGTAGATGTTATGCCATTAATAGACACAAAATGACTGTTTTAACTCCGTCTTATCATGCCGAACAATACAGCCCAGATGATAACAGATTTGACCATCGTCCATTTTTGTACAGGGCCAACTGGTCATGGCAATTCCGAGCCATTGATAAACAGGTACTGTAATTTTATTTCCTAGTGCACCCGATACAATATTTACATGAAAATAATTTATATATTAAATCAAAATGCGGATGGCTATTAGCTATGATGAGTGGTGGTTGATATTTAAGATTTGTTCGTGCAAAGAAGGTTTTGATTTGCTGGATTTTTTTTCAGTTGGAGTATCAGGTAAACGCCAAAAGAGCGATTCCAAATGTGGCTACGCCTTCCAATAAAAAAATTGATAATACGTCACGGATTCGCACAGGGATCCCAGTGTAACACAACTCATTCCAGTAGTTTTTAGTAAGTGGACTCTTCAAGATTTTTGCATATAATTTATTTATATAACAACATTAGGAAAAATTACATATTTTGTTCTACAGTTACAATATTTCAGTGTCAAGTTTATAAATACAAAGTTATTACGTATAAATTTATTGTCCATCAGTGTTAAAGCTAAATATTATATTGTATGTTTTATTTATTTTTTTAATAAAAAAGCTTTACGTACTCAGTTCGATACAATCAGTGTTAATTAAATAGGGGTCTATATCATCTATGAGAAGTCATCAAAATACTGTGATGTAATAAGAAAGATAAATAATGTAATAATCAATTCAACATTTTGTAGGTACACTGGCAAAAGTTAAAAAAAAAAAATTAAATAATAATTGTACAGGCTAACAATGTTGAACTGATGTGAGTTCAACTACAGATAAAAGGTACTTAAAGTAGATAAAACCTAAATATTTTTATGTACAAAACTATAAACATTCATACAATATAAACACATGTTCTCGTCAACAGGAGTATAAAAGACTAAAGTACAAAAAATATATTGCAGAATGATTCGTTGTAAAAAATTTTAAGGGATAGCGAAAACAATCACATCACACCTTAAACTACGAAAAAATTCTGCAGCACCATAGTTTATTACAATCTATGAAGCACCAGAATGGCCAGGAACGTGTTAAAGTTCAGAAACAAGCGCACCCCAAAACCGAAATTCCGCAGTTTTGTCCGAAATTAGTTTTGTTATTTATTTTTTCAAATCCCCCACGAAATTATTGCGTTTTTCTAAATTCTAACTACGTCCCTTCGTTTTTTAGACAGTTCAATGACAACTAGCCTACACTTATATATTAATAAACCCAGTTCCATCCACCTGATTGCACAAATAACCCGATTTAAATATTGTCCCGCGAATATTATTTGCGGCATCGCCTCCGTTTTATTATTTTTTCATCTAAAATTCTTCGTATCCTGCAGATAACTTGACAATTACTATAATAATGTAAAGTGAAAAGGATTAAATTTAATTATCACAGAAGGAAATGAAGAGTATCGTCTCCAATAAAAAATAAATAACAGAGACCTAATTTTTTCCAGATAGATTGCAGCCTAATCGGACGGTTTTTTCACTCATAAATAAATAAATAAATATTAAAAAAAAAACAAAAATTAGGTACGTACTTGCAATAGCATGTTTGCGAAATTCGAATTCGTAAACTTGAAATGTCGCTTGTCGTAAAATTTGAGCAGGGCAGGACTATAGGGGTGTTTCTCTTTCAAGTGAAGGTAGTGAACTTCGGGCTCGCTCGTCGTGTGGCCGCACTCTTCGCACACGTACACTTTGGTCCGCCGTTCTTTGTATGCGTACTGATGCTGCACCCCGTGCACCTTCAGACAGTGCGATTCCAACGAACATCTTTGGGTGAAGGATTTTTCGCACAAACTGCACTTGTACGGTCGCACACCTGAAAGTATATTGTGCACGATCATGCCACTTTTCTCGTTCTTAGTATTACCTGTATGTGTCCTTGTGTGCCTTTTTAAGTCGAACGTGTCGTTGAAACCTTTCCCGCAGAAAGTGCACAGATACCGTTTGACGTCCGAATGACATTTCATGTGTCTGTTAAGAAGGCGTTGCAGTGCGAAAGTCTTATTGCAGATTCGGCAGCAGAAGTTAGTTTGGCCGTCTTCTGTCGTTATCGATGCTACTTTGGTTTTATCTTCAGTCCTGGGACCCTGCCGGACGCTCTCCTGGTTGGCGAGAGGGTTCTTGATGCCGTGGCCGCCGTTCACGAACTCTAATTGCACCTCTGAGGGCAGGCCCAACTGTAACAACAACTGAACGTGGAACCAGTGACTTTTTTGTCGGGATAGCATTCACATTGATTTGGGCATTGCTATGAATAAAGCGGCAAACGAAACTGATTTTAGACAAATCCACTGGTTTACCATTTTGTTAGCGATTTCAAATCTTATTTCTGAACATGGTTATAGGGTGTTTCAACGATATGTGAGCGTATTCTAACGATTTTTACAGTGTGATGACGTATTGTCATAAATATTTCTGTTGAAGTGTACTTTTAAGTTTATTTTTGAACAAATAAACCATCTAAAAGCTGCACCAAAAATGTGTTTATCTGTGTATTTAAATAATAACCTGTTTAAACCGATAATAAAATAATACCATTCTATTCCAAGAATTTTAAATTGGGATTTATTTATAAATTACGTGTTATTATGCAAAATATGATGCAAGAAAAGATACAAATCAATAAAATTCTGTTCGACTATTCTAAAAGATTCCAACGTAGTATGCTGTCGATCAATAAGCAAATAGCTTGATACTTACGTTTTTTTTTATTTTAGCATTTCGCAAGATTTAGTTGATAATTTCTTGAAATTTTCATCGTTAATAGACAATTTACTTGCTGCTGTTAATTTTATCGCTTTTTGAGACATAAACTTCATTCAAATTACTTTACTTGTTAAATCCATTAACAATGTTAACTTATCTTAATGGTTTTCTTGAAACTTTTCGGTTGTATTGATAGCGACTATTGCTTTCCTACAATAGTAATTTGATTGTTTAGAAATAAGTTTTGCGTATAAATTGTCCTTTTTAAACTGATCAGTATATTGATTTTGCGTTTAAAGACTGTAGAATTGTACTTCAGTAATAAAAGGAATTTTTTGAAATTCAGACATGATATAGATGGAAATCTCTAAATCTCTACCATTTTTAATTATAGGGCAATAGAATATGACAATGGTCTGAGGAATTAAAAAATATATTAATGAACTACGTTAATTCTCACATATTTTTTTAATATGTACTTTTAATGGATGTTTAATTGTTGCTGCGACTATGAATAATGACTTCAAAAACATAAACCATCTTTAATTTATCTCTCTCTGATATTTTCAATAAAATACCGTGCGATCGAAAAAAAAAGAATCAAAGCAAGCCATGCATTTAATTGTTAATTTGGCACACTTACAAAATTGACATATTAGTTGATTGACATTAGTGTCGCGTTTAAAAAAGTTAATCCAATCTTGATAACGTATAAAATGTCATTGCTGACTATTTTGCAAGTTTACCAATGTAACAACTGAATTCATGGCTTGCTTTGATTCTTTTTTTTTTTCGATTGCACGGTACTATACACAGTTACGGAGCTTCTTGAAAAATAATCAGAAGTTCGTTTATGTAAGCTTCTTAATTAAATGTCCCTAGTAGTAAAAATAATTGGAGTATACAGCAAAAGCATTACAAATAAATACATATGTCGATATCATTCAAAATAACAAAAAAATTGTGTTCGGTTAAACTGAAACTGATGCATTTGATGTGTTTAGGATTATGATGACCGGTAGAATGCGCGGAAGTGAGTCTTATTTTAAGACAGGAAAGCATGATAATAAAACTGTGTTTCTGGATATTTGTGGTAAAATTGCAAATAATGATCAGAAACATGGCATGGTATTTTATATTTTTTACATTAATTTCTCATTCTAGTACATTGGTGCCCTAATGAATTAAGTAGTGTTTTAAAAATGACAGATTTTTAAGGGATCCAAAGAATGAAATCTAATACATTGAGCTCTAATGGGATTGGCGCAAGATGTTAAGTGCATGAGACGAGGTTTACATAGTTTACTTATAGGGTGACAATCACATGATGTACACTTCTCGTATTCAAGTAATTAGTTCTAACTAACATTGACTAATCAATGGACCTCTGTACTATTTGTCGAAAAAAAACATACTTTTAAGGTAGCAAGTTAGAATTTTTGCTGTTGGCTATTTGCCATCTTTATTGTCTAATATATAAAGTTTTATAACAGTGTCTTTAAAATTGGCAAAGATATTGAATCTGAATTTTTTTCGCGGATATCCGGTATGTGGATGATAACGCATAAAAGTTGGCGTTACGTGGTTTGGTGACAGAATGAACAAATCCGGAAAGATCGACAAAACAAGTGTATAATTGAAATAAAGGTATGGGTCCAAAAAAAAATTGAAGAAAGAAGTTCTGATTATAATTAATGAATTTGAAAAAAGCCCAAGTGGAGACTTTGTTCATAACTTTAACAACTCTGAATTTAATGCGACGATATGGACCACAAATTGAATTTTTATTTGAACAAACATACAAAAAGAGATACTGACAGTCAAAGAATATTCACCGATTAGCTTGCAAAAATATAAGATTAAAATAATTTTGTGTACGTTTGAACTCACCATTTGTTTTGTGAAAGAATATTGTTATTATACCTCATTTCTGACAAGCTATCGTTAAATCAATTCCAGTGAATATACAAATTTTTGTTATGATTCTGAATTGTTTTTGAAAATGTGAAAATTCAA
Source organism: Asbolus verrucosus (assembly GCA_004193795.1). Lineage (NCBI taxonomy): Eukaryota > Metazoa > Arthropoda > Insecta > Coleoptera > Tenebrionidae > Asbolus > Asbolus verrucosus. Next base: position 2,561 of record QDEB01092718.1, on the reverse strand, counting down.
AGTTTTTGATTGTTCCAAATTATCTATTGCCAGGTTAACTGTTATATAAACTGATAAAATTATTATGGAAATCATTCTGTTGATTTTAATCTAAATTTACTGTACGTGCTTCACATTTACTAAATGGTGAATGTGACTGATATCGGTGAAGCTATTTCAGATGTCAGAAATTGGTACAGTTACACAATAATTTGCCACCTTTTAATAATAATTATTAAGTCTTTGTATTTCGCCCACAGATTTACTGGGACACCGATACTTGTTTTTAAAAGGAATTCATAATATATATGTCAAATTTTTAACATGTTCAACTTGTCCAATCGGTCCGTTTGGTGATTGTGACCCGAGCTTTTGCCTGCATCAAGGAAGCTTACCCTGTGCTGTAAGACATTTACCCTGCCGTGCAGGGCAGGAGCCTCACTGCTGGTGCTGGCTCGTCGCCCACTCACATTGGCCGGCGGACTAATGGATCCTCCGTCGTTGTGAGCTCCGTCCAGAGAACAGCTGGCTGCACCTGGAGACGGTAACGACATCGTTGTCGGCGAATCCAAGTCCAAGCCGCTCCCATTGAACGACAAGGTAGGCGACAACATCTGCTGTTGTTGCTGCTGCTGCTGTTGGTGCATCTGCACTTGCAACGATTCGTTGTTGACCGAAGACTGGTAGCTCGGAAGAGTATCATTGTACATCTTCGAGAACTGGTGGTTGTAACCTCGGCTTTCGTAATTTCGATTGTTGAGGATCTGATCGTTGAACGAGTCTAAATTTTGATCAACCTGCTGTATTTGATTCGATTCTGGGGTCATGGAGGGAGAATGGATGTTGCTAGCGATGATCTCCTCATTATCATTTTCTTCACTGGGGAGGCGTTGCAAGAAAGTTGATAAGTCGGCCGCGTCGGAGAGACTTTCCAAAAGGGCGTGTTCAGCTGAACTTGAAAAGGTCAGAGTTGCCGTGAACTGCAATGGGTCGACAACAGCTCCTGTTACCATATCGACCATCATGGAATCGTCGTAGCCTGAATATGAACCTGGAAGGAGTTGATTCATAGCGTCGATTTTGGTTTCGTACAAGTCTAGGTCAGCTTCGTCTTTCATTACTATTCCATATGAAGCATTTTGCAAAGTTGAGTACTGTTTAGGAGGACTTTGCCCCCCATTTAGGCTTAAATTGGCAAGTTCCTGTCCCGTATCACATTCCATATTATGCTGGTTATTATTTATTAAATAATTTGAAGAAAAATTCCCACTGGCGTTATAATTATTACCATTGTTCCCGCTTTTGAGAGATTCATAAAACGGTGGAAGACTCCCCGTGGGAGGACTACTCGGTCCATAATTCTGTCTTCCGTCCCGTCCTGGATTCATTCCACCGCCACCACCAGTACTTCCACCCAAAGAACCTCCTGAACTACCCCCTGAAGAACCACCAGAAAAATTCATACTTCCTCCTCCCCCAGATGATGAATTAGTCGATTGATTTCCTGTATTTTGGTTATTACTAGAACCCCTTCCATGCCCTGCCGCTGCTGACATCGTCACCGGCAATTTCCCCACAATCGCCCTAACCGAAATCAAAGGTTTGCTTACTTTAGAACAATGACTGCGTCTCTGTTCCCTTATCCGTTTCTCCTCATTTTCATCTTCTGTTTCACCTCTACGTTTAGGGATGTGATAATCTATCGGTTGATCTTGTTCAGGTTCTTGTATAACGAGAGGTGCCGTAGGTAATCTCGCATCTTTGTCTTCATCACGTTTTGTCGTTTTTGGCGTACGTTGGATTACCGAAAATTGTCGTATCGGTGCTAGATTCTGTGGCTTAGGCGTATCTTCGGGAGGCTTTTTCGTAGTGGGTAGCGTTATTTTGTCAGGGGGGACGATGGGTGCATATTCTTTGCGTTCAGCACGGGTCAAGACGTGGCCGCGGCTGCCGTATGGGATATCACCTCCAAGAATAGATGAAATGAAACGACGAGGAGGTATTGTTTCTTGTGGTTTTTTCGTCGAGGGGGGATCCGACGATGTTGGTTTCTGTTTGCCAAGGTCCTCGGATTCCTTCTCTCGATCTGAAAAAAAAAAAACAAATTGACGGTTATTGAGATTCGTGGTCAGTTACACATTTTTATTTGAAATTCAATAGATTAACATATCATTTATAAAACATGATGCAAAAATCGAGTGATGAAGCTGAATCAGGTTTTATTTAAATTAAAGGAAAGTTGTCGATTCCTTGACAGTTTTTTTTCCAAAACAAAATGGGCGGAGCAGTTTGAGAACGAATCGATTGATTTTTTTTATTACATTTTTCACATAATTTTATAATGGTGTACGCGTTGGAGCAAAAAACATTTCTCGTCGAGTTTTATTTCCGTAATGGAACAAAAGTTGANNTACAGAATTTCCAGAAGTTGTTCTTGTTTATAGAGAATTCCAGGAAGCAGTCAGTCGTTGTATAAAAGTTTTTTGTAAAACTGGAAATGTTACTAGAAAAAAGGGTAGCGGAAGATCATCGAAACGTACTGACGAAACCATTAATTGTGTTGAAGAAATCATGGAAAATAA
>QDEB01092709.1:0-10492 GCA_004193795.1 Asbolus verrucosus | reverse complement strand
ATGTTTTTGTTTTCGACCAACAAGTTGTTTCTTTCGGAAACTTGCATTTAAGAAACAAAATGTAACGCGATAATCGTGAGAGAAAAGATTGACTCACCCAAATGCCTTTTTGAATTGGGAGTGATCGCTGTCGCATTTGAAGTCCCCGTTTCAGCCACTTTGGTTAATTTTTTATGTAAACACGTCTCAGTTTCACTTAAACATTGACTTTGAAACAGTTCGAGTTCTTTTGATGAATAACTTGCATGGATCTGAGCGTCGGATGTTGTAAATTACTGAAAAATCGCATCAATCTTTCAAGTTGGCTCGTTTACCAAATCGGGAAACGGCAATAAATTATGAACACCAACCCAAAAAAAAAAAGGATTTATTCCTATTAATAACGTTGTTAGCTATCAAAACCAATGAAATTTTATTTACCAGATGCCGGTATAATTGTGATCAAACATAAAATTCATGTTTTAATTTAAATCGGCGTTAAACCGATAAATAAACAAACCCCTAGAGGAAGCGTTATTTTTCAGTAAAAAAAAAAGTTATATGGGATTTTACCCGCGTATATTTTTGACGTTTCGTGCTTTGTAGACAAACAAGTTTTTTCGTCAGCAGTTTATCCTCCTGAAACTAAGTTTCTACATCACTGAATTTCCGTCGTTTGTGTTTTGTTTGCCGTCAAACGAGCCAATTTGAAGATTATGTTAGCTTATAGCAGGTCATGGATGCACGTGATTGCGCTGAAAACCACTGAAAATGAAACGCACCGGACAGCGATCGGTACGTTACTGAAAACTGAAACGCTCTCTCGAATGTGGTCGTTGTGAGGGTTGATGACGGAGCACAATCGCCGCGTCGAAGCGAGACGGACTTACTGACTCGCTCGGGCGAGAGAGAGACGGCTGGAAGTTCTCAGACAGAGAAATTCACGTCGTCGTATTGTTTTAGTTTGATTAATGGTGATACGGAAGAGTTCGTAACGAAGCAGTTTGTGTGGTGGGATGGTTGGAACGAAGTTTTCCGGCCAAAAATTGTTCGAAGCCAATCAGCTAGAGGGAGATTTCGCCCAGTTTACCGCGAAAGAAGTTGCTTATTCCAAAAGGTACCTCATTCTCCTACAATCCTCGATTCAGCGACGGAAATACACTTCAGGATCCTTTAATACCCGTCCGAAACAAACAGAAACGTTTCGCTCGAAATCGGTTAAAAGGCATTGTTTCGAATCGACGCTTCGATATCAAAAACAGATTGGAACAATGGAGTTTCATGAGCCGAAGAAGGTAAATAAAGCGAACCGTTGAGAATTGATATTTTGACTGGTTAAATTCTTATGCGCCTCCCCGAATCGCTAAGTAAAAGCGGTCTCGTTCCTTGTCAACGTTCTAAAGTGGTATTTTATGTTCTTTCCCCCGAGTGAAAACTTTTAAGTGGATAGTTTCGATTGTGCTGTTGTCAAAAGAGGGGCAACGTTCACGTCAAGACCATCAGGACTATAAATTATAGTCGACACTTTTTTAATTGGGAAAAACCATACAATTTATTTTTTCCTCCACCCTACTCGATTCTGCTAAACGTTTCTCCATTTTGACAGACAGCGACATTGTATCACTTCTAAGAACGGATTTTCATGATAAAAATCGAGAGTGAATGTAGCACGTGTTATTTAAAGAAATCGAGAAGGAGATGTGAAGAAAATTTCATACCAAATCAATAATTACTGGAAACCAGATATGGGAGCACATGGAGAGGGAAATGTTTTTTCCCTTTTATGTCCCAGAAACGTACACTCGAGGCGGGCCGAAATAAAAGAGTTGTAAAAAGAAATATCGAACAGGATCAACCCAGAAGAAAGGATAATAATAAAATTTTTGGCGTCGCGGGAAAAGAAAAAATAAAACAACTTTATGTTAATATCGTCGAGAATTTTACTGACGTTCATTCCAAGTCGCATTTGAAACAATATGGAAGGTATTTTTATTATTATGGCAAACTTTAAATTCTTCACTCGCGAAAATTCCGACGATAAATTATGTTTTTGCCTCCACATAACTGCAGCTGTCCTTTTTCGGCATTTCGTCAAAACTTTAAATCAAGTCGTCGTTTTTGTCAAATTAATTGTCACCGTGACGACCAGGCGAGGCAGCAACAGCACTCTCGATCGCAATCAGAACCCGAAGTTCCACTGAACAAATTCTGTTTTTCCCCCATTATGTTCTCTTATCGCACCCTCTTCACACGCACTTAACGATAAAAATCGCCGATTGCCAATAACAAAAGAAAAACGCGTCCAATCACGTCCTACGAATACACGAACCTCGGCAAATCTAGAAGGCTTACGTTTTTACACACCGACGATTGTCGTCGAGACGAAAACCGAAAAGACTGTACGAAGCGGTCGCCATTCATTTCTTTAGACATTTTTCAAGATGAGTCCGGCGAAAGTTGGGAAATTTACGATGGAAATTCCGCACCATATCTCCTTCCGGCGGTAAAAAATGTCCTTTTTCGCGGCAATCAAGGAGGCGTCGCTCGATTTGTAACGAGTTTACAAACGGCGGGGCAATTTTAAATATTCAGCACCGTTTAGGGGATCAGTAGAGCAAAGTTAACGTTTCCGTCTGTTTAAGAGGCCAACTTTGACGCTTTCTGTTTGAGCTTCTTTCTGTTTACCGCTGGAAGTTCGAGGGAGACATAATTCAGCAATTTGGACGCTCCTTCCATGATTTAAGTTTCAACGGAGGATAACGTCGTTCTTTAAATCACGTCCTCATCAGAACGACCATCTGTACTCGTAAACAAAGCAAAAGTCACGACAATACGAGGAATTTTATGAATTTGGAAAATTTACCGTGTCTAAAATTACCATTCAGAGTAAGGCAATAAAATATTCAGCGAACCGATGTTTATTAATTTTTGACGCGCAGTTTCACTCCGATTGTCTTCAACGAGGAATCATTTCATTCTATATTTCAACGGAGGAACAAAACAAAAATAATGGGAAATGCAAACATCTTTTTTTTCAGTGTATTGCAATGCCGGCTTTCTCCCAACTCTTTAACCAAGCAGAGCGAACAAAAGAATCCCTCGCTCACCTACCGACGCAAAAAGCTTCGCATCCAACGGTAAAAACTGAGATTTCCTTACCAAATTAAAAATGATTGATCACCCGGTAGAATTATCGTAGCCCCCTCCCCTCCCGCCTCTCTTCCATTTTCACTTTCACCCACAAGTAAAGACATCTCCAACTTGATTTATGAGTCGGTGCAAAAAAAGGGACGACTTTTTAAAGTGCAAAATCGACTCACCTTTGACCGCGGCCTCCTAAATTCCCGATATCTTGATTGTCTTGACTGAAAAAATTCAAAATTCCAAAATTATTGTTTAGTTACTATCACTGGATCGTTGAGCAAATGATTGAACACAATTTTCGAGAATTTGATTATTTATTGCCAATAACAGGACCGTATCCTTGAGTAATAACCCGATAAATTTGAATTTCAATGGGAAACATAGGTTATATGCAAAAGAACGTCTCGGATGGTTGTTTACCGTAATATTACATTCTTTACGAGTAGATGGCGCTGGATCTGCACGATTCCTAGGCCAACTGGGGATGTCGTTATCGATCTTGGACGTAAAACCAAGGTAATAGTTGCAATAGGTTGGCTTGTTGATTCCAACACCACTGTCAACCGGTAAAAATTTTTTTCACCTGCACTCTTCCATCGGTGCGTTTTTTACCCTTTCAATACGATTTTGGCGATGTCGATGAAACAAAAGCTATCCATTTAACATAAAAGCGCTCACTCTTGCCAGAGAAAAAGGAAAACTTCGCTTACGATCTTAATAAAATCCAATAACAACAAAATTCAAATGAGATCAAGGCGGCTCGTTCCGTTTTGAAAATTCAATATTAGACAGAGCGTAGGTTGGGAATCGGGATTGCTTGATTGAAACGAAATCAATTTACATCAAATTTTATTTATATTCGTTAAATTCAAAATATTTAAAATTGGACTAATACTAGAATCAGCGTTTATTATATTTCCCCCTGTCATCGAAAAAAATATCACTAGTCTAATTATCATCACCGCCATCATCAGGTACTTGAAGTGTCGAAACGTCTCCATAACTACATTTGTTTATAATTTTTTTTAAGACACTTATGAATGCTGAGATCGGTGCACTCTTTCGAGAACTATATCAATGGAGGTGCATTGTAAACCTAACCTCAATATTATTTATAACATTAGTTACAATTATCAACATCAATAATACTTTTACAAGTTAACTAGGTATGATTATCACAAGTTTGATTTAATTATTTCATTATTGTTAAAGTCATTTTGAGTACCACTGGAATGTCAAATCGTGGCACACGTGATGTGCTTTTATCGTAATAATATATAACCTAAACCCTAAGAGAAAAAAATAAATCGAATGTGCCGAGTCGAGAGGAACTCATACCGACAATCTGTATATAATCAATCAAAAAAAAAAGTGGGCGTCATCTATGCAACTTGATAAAAAATAGAATGAAAATTCGCCGGCGTCATTCTCTATTTGAGTTGTACCAACACCATGAAATAGGTAACCACAGCACCCAGCACCTGTAATTCACCATCAAGTGGTTGATATCGACGAATTTCAACGGAACCTTACCGAAGCGAAAAGATCGAGCGAAATCGTGAAGAATTTCGCCCCGGAAATGGACATCGCCTTTTGACACTGCTGACAGACGATCTGGACGAAAGTCTTGGCCTCCTCCGACCCGTCGTACCAATGGCAACTATACGCGGCCTCCATCACCGAAGAGCTCTCTTCGATCAGCCGGTTGCCGAAGATGCAGAAGTGAAACACCTGGGCCAAGGCGAAGAGGAGGTAGCCGAGGACGGTGGCTGCGTACTTGTCGACGCCGGTGATCTTGGTGGCTTGGTAGGCGAGAAGGGTCAGCATGATGGTCGAAGTCAGCATGTGGAGCAGAAGGGCCACCCCGTAAGCGTCACCGATGGCGGTGACGAGCCTGCAAGAGCCGAAACGTCGATGACAGTTTAAAAATTTAAAACCGCCGAATAACAGTTCCTCAATAATTAGGCGGCTAAAAATCAATCGACACCCTCTGCATCATTGATGCTTCTAAATCGGGCGAGGCGTCCGGTCCGCTTTCCCACGCTTATGAAAATTCAAGACGATCGATTTTTACCTGACGACGTGCTTGTGTCTCTCCACCCAATACTTGATGGCCGATCTCACCATCAATTCTTGTTTTTTGGTCAGGCCGTTGGGCCCGACGCCACCTCCGCCGAAATTCTGTAAGGCCCCGCCGCGAAAATGACCGCCGAGCTCTTGACGAGTGCTGTACACTCCTTTCAATTCCTCGTTCTTGGCGTTGTAATCTGCAAACTTCAACGCTAGGGAAGGTATATTCTTTCACGCGAAGAATTTACCGCTTTCGATGAGGTTGTCCTGAGAGGTGGCGCTTGGTGCTCGGAACAGATCGGCGCTCTTTGGCACGTAGGTGTCCAGAGAGGCGGAAAGTTCCATCAGCGGTTTCATGATCTCTTTGAGGTGTTGCAACTGTTCGCAAGCGAAGATCAGCCACGAGCAGAACAAGCTGTCCAAAAGGTTCGCGTGCGCCAACGAGAAGAACACGTAGTAGATCTGAAAATTGTCGGGTCAATCCACTGTCTTCACCTACAGTTGAAGTCTCCGACTGTTTTACCTGAAAAATCAAAGTGATGTAGTAGGGCATCCCCGACATGGCGTTCCACGGATACCATCCTTTGACCAGCAACCTGGGTATTTCCTCGGTGATGGTTTCATTCTCGTTATCTGGATCTTTGATGTTATGGACACTGTCTCCGACGAAAGTGATAGAAGTCCAAGCTAGCACAACCCCGTTTTACCATCTCACCTCAAACTCTAAATCGATTTACCTATGGCACTGAACGAGGTCCAAATGACGATGATGTAGAGCAGCTGTCGCATCTTCTTCAGCGCCAAGGCGTGGTACCTGTTGTTCGATTCGACGAACAAAGGATGGCTGTTGGGCTGATTCCAAATGCCGAGAGTTCGATAGAACAGCTTCGACCTGACGGCGAAGTAGACGAATTTGGTGATGCAATGGGTGAAGAACAAGACGGTGATTGTGTTGGCGGCCAGATCGTTGACGTCTCCGCGCTCGAAGATCAAGTTGACGAAGTTGGAGCTGGAATTTGCCGCTTAGTTTTGGCCCTTGGCCTTGGTTTCGGCCCGGCTTTCGACTCACCCGTATTGTAAAAGCATGAAGACCAAGTGGGCGCAGCAGTAGCCCAACCGGAGAGTGTGCAAAGCGCCTGAATTGTCGGCGTGATAGTGCAGCATAAAGTGGCCCGAAGTTTGGATCAGCCGAATGTTGGGCATGAGATCGGCCACCAGGCCGGACACTTTAAATTTCATCATCTGGGGAGACATGAATTTTAAAATCCGATTTGTATGTGAGTGTTAATGTACCTTGGTGACACTGAATTTTTACACCTACATCCAGTCCAGACACTTTCCCGATCGAGGCACCACACTGCACTGAAACTTGAAGTAGCTGGCTTTGCTTGACGGATGCGACTAGAAAATTTTCCGAAATCGTGGACCAATAGACAGGGACGACAGATGACGATTGGTTTAAATCGGTCACGTGGTGACGTTAGTGAGTCCACCCATCCGATATGATTCTTCTCTGTAATTTTATAGAGAAGTGGCGTTTTAAATATTAATGGAATGTGAGGGTGGAGGGGCTAGTTGCTAATGTTCCCAGTAGACGATTTGTCATCAATTGATTTAATTTATTATTCTTTTAATGGGGACGATATTTAATAATACGGCCCCAAGTTTATTCTTTATCGATTCCAGACGATCGTTCAGAAAAGAAGATTGGGTCGAGGCCGGGGTTGTGTTTATACGCCCTGTATATAATATAATTATTTATTCATAAACACCCTATACGAACTGTCTATATTATATTGCGGAGGCGGCAAGGTGATTTGAATGAAACGTCGAGTGTCAGGATATAGAAATACAAACATGACAGTTGCCATAGCACACTCTAAAATTAAAACCAACTGAGAAAATTGGATTGAAATGTGGGACGCTTAAGAAACTCTGAAGACTTAAATGCGACCGCAAAAATAAATCTAAAATAGTTTCCACCAACGAAGGAATGTCGATATCCAATGTCGAACGTCAAATTGTAATTTTCATTTTATTGATTTCAAAATTCTTGAATTTGTTAAATTTAACTATAGTGTAATTAAACGTACCACACTGCTTTCTTCAGGTTTTTGTTACTGAGAAAAATACTTTGTCGCTTCTCGCATTTTACGAAAATCTAGCACCTTATGAAGTGGGCACGTTTAATCATTATTTGTAATCATAATTTGTATATGAATATAAAATAAATAAATAAACAAATAAATATATGATAATGAAGTCACACACCAAGTACAATGATGAGAAAATGTAATTTTTGTCATTAAATAGCCAAATATTTTGAAAGAAAGTTATCGCTTTAGGTTCCTAAGAACTTTTTCCTGGTTTTTATTTTTCATAATTTTCTAACCAAAATTGTCAAAGCTGTTTTGTGACGTTTGAAGTGTTTATTACTCTTCTTTTTATTTGAATTGTGAATCAGTTTCCAACTGCTATCGAGGCAAGAAACCGTCTAGACGAGGTGAGGAGGTTAAAAGTTAGAGAATTGTGAGAAGTAGGTTGAAGGAATATGGATTAAATGGCTCGGAATAGTATGACTTGAATTTGCAAGAGATCGTCGACGCTGGGGCGATGAAGATTGGGGAAAATTATTTTTGCAGATGAGTCTAGATTTTGCCTCCGATCGCCTGAATATGGCGAAGAGAGCAGTGCAACTTTGTTACAAAATCTAGCTACGGTAGTGACTTCGTCGTGGTTTGCGGGGGCGTATGTAAGGAAGCCCACACGGAGTTAGTGGTGGTTGAGGGAGGAGCAATGAATGCTCATCGCTATGTAAGGGGTATTCTAAATCACCATATTATCCTTTTTGCCTCACTTATTGGGGATAATTTCATGTTAATGCGGGACAATGGTCGCCCACACGTTGCCAGTCAATGCGTAGATGACGTGGAAATACCTCGAATGAACTGGCCTCCGCGCAGTCCAGATTTAAACTCTATCGAGCATGTCTTGGATACGACAGGAAAACGAATTCGAGCTCGTATTCCAGCTCCGGCACGCTTACAGGCACTAAGTGCAGCATTACTCGAAGAATGGAATGAACTTGAACAAAGAGATATCCAACACCTTATTCAGGAGGTACCAAGGCGTATGAAGGCCGTAGTTCAACCTCGGGGAGGCAATACCCATTACTGATCTTTTTGTCCAATAAGAGTATATTTTTTAAGTTTTTGTTCCATTTTTTAAAATCGTGTCAGTAAATTGTTTGGATGTTTATTTGAGTTTAATTTGCCTCACTTAATTTGTAAATGTAACGGGTGTTTATTTAAAAAATAAAACGAAGTAAAAACGAAATAAACTTGAGGACGCCAAGCTTTTTATTAATNNTTTTTAAATGAACACCCGATATCTGTTTCGATAAAATATAACACACTTTGCAAAAAAATGGGGCAAAAGATTATCCACCGCCCACTAAAATTACCACTTCAAAGTTATCTGCATTAGAAAAGTAAATTACCAAAATCTGGTTTTAGTAATTCACAAGGTTTCGGAATTATTTACAAGTAAATGTAACTATCTCCTTTGATGAGTTGTAACTACCTTGTCAGGCATCTTAGAAAAAATTCGATATAAACTTTTCTCATAATTAAAAACAAGTGATGTCTTTTATCATTTATATTAATTATTTTTTAATAGTTTGAATTATATAATTTATTTTTTTATAGTTTGAATTAAATACCTGTTGCCTCATAATTATATGTCAAAACTTTGGGAGATGATAAAATATAGAAAAATAAGTGGGATGTTATATAAAGTGAATTTTTCTGTGAGATGCCTTCCAAGAGAGTTGGAGCTATCAAAGGAGTTGGGTTACGCTGTAAATAATTCCGAAATTTTGGAAACTATAAAAGTGAAATTTTGGTATTCTATTTTTCTAATGCAGATACTTATTTTGACAAATTTTACCAAATTAACAAGACTTTGCGTAGAAACACTAGTTTCAGGACACTATCGATCTCAGAAATACAGAAAAAATAATTATAAAATAGTACACCCGTTACTTTAATGGCAGATTTAGCTGTCAGTTAATGTCAATGGATAATCAAATTTACCACAAAAATGATTTGTCACTGAATGTCAAATTTTAGATTTAGATTCTCTTAGTCACATGATTAGGCCACTGTCATTTTATGTCAACGTTATCGTCGTGTATAATTGTGTATAATTTAAGAAGGAGCAAGTTTAATTTGACAATTATTTAAAGACAAACTTAAAAATGTAAATTTTTGGAATGTGAAGTTCGGTCGAGTATTTTTCGAAATATGAAGACATTTTTTTCTTTTTTCTTTTTTCATTTTTTTTTTTTTGAAAGATATTCCCTGCATCAAAATGTCATGTGGTTTTAGCCTCTATTCATGAAGCCCAATCGGATGTTTACTTATCATTAGTACCGTAAGCAACTATTGTAACTTCTATTGTGTACTCGGCGGCATAATAAGCACTCGATTCCTGGCATTTCCTTGTGTTTTATTAATATCGGGAAAACATAAAATTAACAGATGCAAGTCAATGCAAAGCGTACGATTCATCGATTTTTAATGCACTGTGACCTCGTCTGGTGTGGTAATTAATTACCATCTGACGTCAGTTTTTGATGAATAACGTATTGCTTCCTCTTCAAAATTTACGAATAGTTAAGTAAAAACATTAATAAGAGCATTAATACAAATAAGAAAGAAAATACATTTTTTAATATAAAAATAATTAACTTTATGAAATGAATAATTCAATGAGATTTCTTTTTTTGCAATTTCAACTGATGAAAATTTAATTATTTGCCATTTTTTACCATTCTTAATTTTCAAACGAACGGAATTTATATTCGCATCAAAATATTAAATTGGAGGAATATTTGTCAATTCAGTTCAATTGTTTGGTCTTTAAAAAACGGAAAAAATTGTAGCCAAAGCAAAATAAATGAACAGTTTCATTTGTATTCGAGTTCTGCGCATTTTGTTTTTTATTATTCCATTATGATGATATTGACATATCATCACGAATACTGCTGTCAAGTGATGATAATTTTAATCCAGCGTAATTACCCCCGTCTCGCCGCACTGTAATTATCGTTTTGACGCAGTTGGGCACCAGTGCTCAATGTGTTAGCTATATTAAGAAATTTTCTGACCATATGACATGAGTATAGTAATATCGCCTTTTAAATTTCAACAATTAAATTTTCTTTTAAATTTAATGTACTATGGGTACTATACCCGTAGCTGAAATAACGATAAAATTGAAATTGTTTCAGGATTCC
>QDEB01092700.1:1007-11515 GCA_004193795.1 Asbolus verrucosus | reverse complement strand
TGGTTTCCTCAAATAATTTACGAATAATTTAGTTATATCTCTTGCAAAAGCACCCAATTCTAGTTGAATTATTATTAAATTGCAGGAACTTGTTGCAATAACGTATAGTTACGCCACTGAATCACTTCATAATAGTTCCAAGTGAGCAAAAATATGTCACGAAAAGTTATTAGATATCGAAAATTTGAGATTGACGTTTCTGTTATGTAAGCGCAATCTTTTTCACTTGATAAATAATCATCATTATACGCTATTTAAAAGCTTTCAAAAATAACAAAAATTTAACACGTTTTCGTTTACAATTTCTTTAAAATTTTATCATAATAGTGGTGTTGGATATATATAATTCAAACATTCGATTTTTATTATTTTAACAAATCTTTGTCTTATGTCTTGCTCTATTTTGTTATAATTTGCATATAGGTAATGGTCTAATATGTAAATATGTCGTTTTTTACTGTTATTATTATTATTATTATTATTATTATTTGAAGCCCTGGAAATTGGAGAAATTAAAAGTAAAATATCAGGTCACGAGACAACATTTTCGTAAGCAGCAAACATACTCTTTCTAAAATGTGTAAGTAATAAAATGATTTCAAAACAAACGATTATTTCGCTTACATTTTAACTTAAACATTTTGGATAATCTATGGTAGATGAACTTCTGCTTTGCCAGTACATTTATGTACACAGAAAGACAAACCAACTCCAATTCCCAATACGAAATGACACGTAGATTGCTTAAAATCTTAAAACATGTCAAGACATTGACTTTTAAAGTATAACATATAAAAACTGCTGATAGTTTCGTTGTTAGTTCGTTTTTCTATAAAAGAGCAGCAGTCTTACGAAAATAAGATGGGTGTCAACATAAACTGTCAGTTTAATTTTATATATGACCCGTTTCACATATTTTTTGGTCTGCAAATTTGAAAAAAGTACCCATTTCTATCTAGTATAATATTTTCTCCGTAAACGACTTTACCGAATACTTAGAGTCTGAAGGATTAAGATTATTGATTTTGTTGATTTTTGTTGAAATGGCAAGAGAATTCTAATTTTGAACATTCAAGCCGACCACATTTCGAGAAATTTAAAAATTAGCAAACATTTAGCAAAGTCGAATTGGTAAGATTTCACTTCTGGATGAACTTTAATGTAAAAAATCTTATGAATGCGTTACAGCAAGTCCCAGTCATCAACCTGCAATATCAGTCTTTTTTCATTGATTAGTAGTTAATACAGTATTTTTCAAAACTAAAAAATCATGTTTAGCTCAAAACTATATCAAACAATAATAGCGCTACTGTGATTTGTAGCTCTCCAAGTATCATAAAAATTATTGACTGGTGTATTTTAATACATATCACTTTAATTGTGTAAATTTAACAGACTTATCATGCGCGATGTATTAAATTGTCAACCATTTTTACACCATAAAATGATTGCCATTGGAAGTGATATATTACTTCCACTGTTAGAACCGCCATTTTTGAATTTCGCGCGCCATTTATTTTTATAAAAAAAAGTAATTGAATATGATTTCGTAGTAAAATTATTATAGTCATAGTTTATTTAAAGTCGATATATTATTTTCGTTTTTTGTTACTTGAATATAATCTATTATGGAATGACACCAGTTCTATCAACTACAATAGTATATTACTTCACTCTTTATGTTGGCTACAGTGTTCACAAGAGCATGAAGTTGCATAAAATTAAATATGTATTTTTTTTTAGTAATATTTATCTCACCTTGCGTGCCGTCACCTCCAAACAAAGTCGCTTGAATATCTACTTCGGTTCTTTCTTTCTCCTTATCCTCGTCTTCCACCGTAATCTGCCCTGATTCCAACACGTAATTCTCGGCATCAATAAACCTATCTTCATTGGGATCATCATCAGCAATATCCCTCACGCTGTCGAAATTGTTTTCTGGTAACCGGGCCATCACCAAATCAGACTCTTCCACGCTAGCCTCCAGCTTCTCTGCAGAATCTTCCATGCAAATTTCAGTACCACAAATCTCCGAACACGAAGTTTTCTCCAAAACGATCGACTCTTGTTGTAAAATCAAAGTGTTGGGAAGTATCGGGAACGAATCTTCAATTAAATTTTGATGGTGGGATTGACTATCTTCTTCGTCTTCTTCCATTTTTAATGTTCCCTCTCGCCGGATGTTTTTAGTTTCATCTTCTTGAGTTTCATCACTTTTTTCATCCATGGTGACTGTGGAAGAAGTGTCTTCATTGTTGTTTTCCGGAGTGATATCGATGCACTCTTTGCTTTCTTCAGGTTTAGGGTCGTCTTCTTCTTTAATGTCGCTTTCAGACAATGTGATCGAACTATCAACTGAATTTTCGTTATCTTCAACTGGTTTTGTTTCTTCTTCCGCAACATGATGATCACTGTTGCCGATGTTGTATGGTTCTGTACATTCTTCCTTAGCATCTTCAATGATAGTTGGATTTGGTGATTTACGTTTGGGTGATTTTTCAACCGAATCTCGACTGTAAGACCTTCGCCTTTTTTCAGCTTTAGTTTTGTTATTATTACTACAGGTAATGATTGTCTCTTCATCTGTTTGAAGAATAGTTTTGCTAATATTAATTATACAATTTTCTTGACGTTCTGCATTATTTTCATTGACGTCTTCGGCGGGTTTGGGTTCTTCTTTTAACGACTGCGATCTAATCGGTTTGATGGGCAACAAATCAGGAATCGGAGTTTTTACAGTTTCTGTTTGATTTGATAATTCTGATTCTTTTAAGCTCGTGCAAGATCTGGTCATGGCACCTACTGTTCTCAATCTTTTCACAGGGGGCGCTGTTTTCGTTTTATTGCTGACAGTAGTTGTAGGTCTTAATTTTATTGTTGTTTTAATTGGGGGCCTCGTCGGGGTTATATTCGGGGTTGTATTAGAATTTTGGAGAGTTTCAGCTTGAGTCCGGTCGCCCCAAATTGGTTCAAAATGCTTCAGTTTCCAAGGATCTAATTTGCTGCGCTCTTTATCCGCTTCCAGTTTTAGTTTCTGTTGATTTTCTGGTGTGAATTCGCCCTCTGCCAATCGGTCTTGCCACTCGAGACAAGCACGGGCGAAAAATTCGTTATTTAAACCGGAATTGCTTAGTTCTAAAGAGTCTGATGAGTTTGTAACACTATTTCTATCGACATCTGGTAGTAATTGCACTAATTTGTTTTGGTATAATAACGGTAGTGAGGCGAACGTGGCTTTGTTTAATAGTAACCTTAGATTAGTATTGACCAATATTGAATCTGGCGTTTCAAGGTCGATGCAGCCTTCTTTGGTTTGTTCTAGTTGGGCTGCCGTCGAGAGTTTCTTGTTGGTGCGTCGTCTGGGCTTCATGGTGAAGCCTGGAATCGACGCTAACACCTCCCTCATGGTCGGCGTCTTCGTGGATGTCAGCGGTACTTCTTCTGGCGGCTGAGGCGGCAAGGGTTTGACGATTATCCTGGGGACTGTCGAGGAATTCCCCGAGGCGATCGTAGTGTTCTTCCTCCTGCGTTTCGCTTGCTGCCGCAACGCGTGTTTGATGGCTTTCTTGTTCTTCGCTGGCTCTGGAGCCGTTTTTTCAGCGGGAGCTTTTTCAGCATTTTCTTCTTCACCTTGACTCGAAGCACCGTCACTTTTCTCCGAATTCGCCTCGGGAGTAACGTCTATTTCCATCACGTAACCTAATAGTTGAGGACATTAAAAGTTTTTTATTGAAGGTTTTTTCTGTTATTGTGGATGATTGCGACCGGAATTTTGCGATGGAAATTCACCCCATATTATGATTACTTTTTACGCACGCTGCGCCTACGGCCGGACCGTTCTTCCCTCGTTAAATAACTTGCCATTCATTTACCAAATTTGGCTGCTGGCGAATTTATTTCTTCCGTTTAAAAGCACTAGTTTTTTGACAATAAAACGCCATCCGCCATTTCATAACCGGGCCTGATATAAACAGGATTTCCAGTTCGTTATGTTGGCAGCGCTGACACCAACTTTGCGATTGTTTTTGTAATAATTATTGACTGGCGATTTTCCGACAATTACGAATCATACTTTCAATTAAAGACGATTTACAAAGTATTAAATGGTGATTTTTGAAAAGTTTTAATGATTACATGAAGATATTAAAGAAATTGCAACAATTTTGCAACAGTTGCAAGATTTTTCCATGGTTGCTTTCTGTATATAGATAGTCCTGAAAACATAAATTGTCGAAATTTGACAGCCCGAGTTCCATAAAAAAAATAAGTACACACAACTCGAGCAATAACTCATTCGAAATCATGTAATAATATTACAACGGTTGATAAATCAAAATTTGCAAAACTCTGATGGGTTCTGCATCCGGCAAAAGGAACCCGCAACAAAAATAACCAAGTGCCGGCCGATATCAAGGCGTTCACTAAACGAAATTTAGTGGGTGTGCGGTGTTTTCTTTGATAATAATTGGAATATTTATCTAAAAATCTCTTATCTTTATGGACACAGTAAATGATAAGATGAAATACTCACCTTCCAGATAACGAAACGGAGTCCGCTGAAAATCGGTGATGGGAAAATGAATTGAGAGGACCCTCAAAAACGAAAACATCGAAATGGGTAATAAGAATAGCTGCTGTTCGTATTCGAGTCCGCAGACGAGTCATCGCGTTATTATCCCAATTGAAGACACCCTCCATGAAGGCGAGATTAGTGTCAGCAATCTGCAGCACATCAGCGAAAGGGAGACGGACGACGGAGATGCTGACCCGTCTCAAGATCCTACGGCTAAAACGATTTTTATCGAACGCTCGAAAACTGCCATCGAAAACGGGATGATTCGACGGAAGAGTCAGCATCAGATTGCAGATTTGAGGCCTCTTAAAAAGAGCAGCTCTTGTTCAACTATTTATCTCGACGACAGTACGGTGTCGCAGCCGAATTTGAAGAACACGGTGAAGTGTGTCGCTTTGGCGATTTATTATCACATTAAGAATAGAGATTCACAAAGGGAAATCGACATATTCGACGAGAAATCGCATCCGTTAACGCGGGATGGTGTCAGTGATGATTATGACAAACATAATCCTGAACATCGACAGATTTATAAGTTTGTGAGAACTTTATTTAATGCTGCTCAACTGACTGCTGAGTGTGCCATTATTACTTTAGTGTATTTAGAACGGCTGTTGACATATGCAGAGTTGGATATACAACCTTCGAATTGGAAACGAATAGTTTTAGGTGAGTATAATACACATCATTTCATATCATTGTGATAATTTGGTTTTCAACCGCTATTTTAATGATGTCATGTTTCCAGGTGCAATCCTGTTAGCTTCCAAAGTGTGGGACGACCAGGCTGTCTGGAATGTAGACTACTGCCAAATACTTAAAGACATAACAGTAGAAGATATGAACGAATTAGAACGTCAGTTTCTCGAACTTCTCCAGTTTAATATTAATGTCCCCTCAAGTGTGTATGCAAAGTATTACTTCGATCTACGTACATTAGCAGAAGCAAACGATCTGACGTTTCCTAGCGAACCGTTGAGTAAAGATAGAGCTCAAAAGTTAGAAGCCATGTCTAGAGTGATGGAAGACAAATATGCGGCAGAAGCAATCAAAAACGGTTTGAAGAAATGGTCCAGTTTAGATAACATTACAAATGGAGGAACAGCGGCAAGAAGGAGCGTCGCCATTTTGTCGTGATCAAAAGTTTTTATTTTTATGAGATCTACCAAAGTATTTCTAGTGGAAGTTTTTATTAATTTTCTAATTAGATCTTTCATTTATTATTTTTTCAAATTCATATTTATTATACTATTATGATGCTTTGTCTTTGACTCTTATTTATTATTGGCCATTTACTCACAATTATGTTACTTAATAGAAAAGCCTAATTGATTGTATTTACTTATTATAACTATGTAAAACACTAAGTAATTTGTTTCCGTTGCAGTGCATCACATGATGTTCTACCGATAGGTGGCGCTTCGGTTGTGATCTACTGTCTACTGTACTAATTGAACGCCAACATGTACATATAAATTTTTAGTGATTGAAACTTTCCATTCCAAAAAAAAAAGTATGTCAGGGATAGTGTTTTTAGAAACGAAGAAGTGATTATATTAAAAATTGCACAACCCTGCTTTTAATACACGTCCACTATGTAAAATAAGTGATTTTTGATAATTGTGTTGGAGGACAATCCTGTAATATGATGCCTATTTTCAATTTTTATACTATACCGGGCTTTGTCTATAAAAAATGAAAATATATCTGTAAAAAATTCTGCGTGTGTTTACCTGAATTCCCGTATAATCGGCGCCACTGGAAGTGCAGGCAACTAGTCGATTTGTATATAAATTGACTAAAGAATCCACAACTCACGAGGGATTAAATTATATTATTTTATTGATGTTAACAGAGGGTTTATTACATTACTATTGTCTCAATCCAGTATTATCACTCATATAGAGGATTAAATTTTAATTCACTTCCCTGAAATTTTGAATTCAAATCTCAAATATGACAGTTGTCAAAAAACTGCGGTATTTCCGGTGTATCAGTTTTACCAAATTTCACTATTTAAGCCTGTGTTGTTGAAAATCTGTATTCTGCAAATAATAAAATTTAATTTTACTTAATTCCACTGAAAATTTTAGTTTTAATTTGTGAAATTGGAGTTGGAAGTACGTTTCCACATCAACCGAGTGTGCCAACAAACATGGCCGTCGCGTTTTCGTAATTTTGACATCGTGACGGGTCAAGTATTTTAAAATAATTTTATAATTTCTTCGAGTAATTTGTTATAATTTCCTTATAATCTCATTCTGATCAGGTGAGTTAAGTAAAATGTAAAATAATCGGATGACATCCTTTTGTAGCATAACAAAATTGATGTTTCGCATAATTATCAGTTTACGGAGACAAACGAATTTGTCAATAATTACACGACTTAATGACTCAAGTAGCATTGAAACTGAATTATTGTTGTTTTTATGCAAATCTGGTCGTTGGTTTTCGTTTATTTAAACCTTCTCTTTGTTTGACAATTGTTATTGTTTACAGTAAAAAAAAATGTCAGCTGGACCATATAATTATTCGTATATCTTTAAATATATAATCATCGGGGACATGGGAGTCGGGAAGTCGTGTCTCCTGCACCAGTTCACCGAAAAAAAATGTAAGTTTTCGTAATAAAGAAACATCGTTGAAATTGACTTGACATTCACTTCCAGTTATGGCTGATTGTCCCCATACAATAGGAGTGGAATTCGGCACTCGCATTATTGAGGTGTCAGGTCAGAAGATTAAGTTACAGATATGGGATACAGCAGGACAGGAACGTTTTAGGGCTGTTACTAGATCCTACTATCGAGGAGCTGCTGGTGCCCTTATGGTTTATGATATTACGCGCCGTTCTACTTATAATCATTTAAGTAGTTGGTTGACCGATACAAGAAATTTGACTAATCCTAGTACTGTTATTTTCCTTATTGGGAACAAATGTGATTTGGAAGGGCAAAGAGATGTTACTTACGAGGAAGCCAGCAAATTTGCTGAAGAGAATGGTTTAATGTTTGTTGAAGCCAGCGCCAAAACGTAAGAATTGTCTTGTGTTTTATGTAAACGCTTTATTCCAAAATCAATTGCTGTGTGGCTATTATAACACCTACATTAAAATTATGGACTCGTTAAAATTAAATGAAATCCTAACATAAATGTTTTGAGCTTTGTATTAATTAATATAAATTGCAATGGTTTAAATGTTTGTTAACATCACTTTTGTCCTTTTTCAGGGGCGATAACGTCGAAGAAGCATTCCTAGAGACAGCAAAGAAGATATACCAAAGCATCCAAGACGGTCGTTTAGATCTGAACGCAGCCGAATCAGGTGTACAACATAAGCCTTCACAACCTGGTCGTAATAATCTCACCAACGACCAACAAACGAATAAAGATAATTGCGCCTGCTAGTTATTTTATTCCAGTCGGATTTTTTTTCATACATTTTATCTGTCAACTTGTTAGGAATAATTTTTATTTTTAATACTTTTGTGAAGGTAACACACTTTAGTCCAATATTTATTACTTTTAAAATAATAATAATTATCGAGATTATTTAAGTTAATAAAGAAAAAGCACATTAAGAGAATACGAAACGGAAATTTATATATATATCAGGTGTAGATTTAGTAATTTTTTCCCTCCAATGTTTTATTTTATTTTATTTTATTTTTTTTTGTTAATGAACAATAATGAGAAGTGAAAATATTATGGGAGTTATTTAAAACTCACTTAGCAGACACAATTAATAATAAAACGACAGAAAAGTTGTTATAATGTAGATTTAAAAAAATAAAATATGTATTTCTAAGCAGTGTTGTCAATAATATGAACGAAAGAGTTATCCTCAAGAAACATTGTTTGATTCCCGCTCGTTAGTGTGTACACATTGTAGGTTATTTTTACAATACCCTATCTTTTTATGTTTCGTTAAGAAAAACAGATCGAATTTTTGGGGCTTATTTGAGTTAAATTTTTTAAGTAATTAAAAGTGTTTGCTTCTTATATTTAAATAATAAAGATTCCAAATTGTTGCAACATTATTTTTTAGTAATGATGTATCTTTGTATGTGATGTATTTATTATTGAATCATATAAAAAATAATATAGTTAAAAGTAAGTAATTTTGTATTATTTTAATGTTATGTATTAATACATCGTCTCTTATGTTTTTGTGATTTGTTATATTTTTCGTAACCTTAAATATCTTTAAAAATGTTTCTCAAAATATAATCTCTATTCACTTTTGGATGTCTTAAGTGATTATGTTATTATTATTTGTTAAATATATGCTGCAAGTTGGATTTCTACTTCGTTTTGTATGTATATTTTGCACATTTATTCCACTTTGAACTCTTTCCATGAACATTTTTGATGTATGCCTACAACAGCTCGACCAAATTAAATTGCTTTTTATTATTATACAATATGACGAAGAGGAATGGTTGTTTCCTAAACGCGTCGTTTCAAATTGTATTGCGATTTAATTAATGTTCTTGGTTGTTCCCAATAATGGATGTAAATCGGCATTTTAAGATTTTTTAAGATATACTTAACAATAAAAGTGATTACTTTGTTAATACAGTAAGTTTCATATTAACAGAGATCAAAAAACAAATTATACACGGTATTCCAAAATTGCCACGAAAAAAGTGCAGAGCATGATAAAGTGTGTTAATATGAACTATAATTTTCGTTTTAGTCAAAAGTTTTCGAGTGCTAAATTTTGAAAAAAGAAATTCATTTTTCCAAAAATTTTCGAGATAAATCTTTATCCTTACTTGGAACCTGGTGACAGATTTCAATTATAAAAATCTTATATTTTTATTGATTAAGTAACTGTTGAAGTCATTATTTTAGCCATTTTTTGAGTAAATTAGATCTGGCGACATATCTTTCCAACAAAGAAAGTTTTAATCTTATTATTGTGGTTACTAAGGACATTATTCAACAGTTCTGTTAAGTTATGTGTAGTTTGCCGTCGTTGAGTGAGTAAAGTTTTTAATTTAAACAGTCATGCATTCCGTTCAAAAATATTCAGATATCTATCTGGTACTTGGAGCTGCTGAGTCTACTTTCAAGCTGGAAGATTATATGCTTTAAAGTAGCCCAACAGGCCGGCTCCACATGCTAATGTGTTTTAAAGACTCCACCAAAAAATGAGAGAAATTGGAAATTTAACGCCATCCTATCGGGACGCGAGAAGATCTAGTACCAAGAAAACTCCTGCATTGGAAGAGGCAGTGTTGGAAGAATTCGAATATTAGCACTCGCAGTTTTGCTCATAATTTACAAGTGAATAGCAACCTTGTTCATAGAATACTGAAGCAAGAAAAGTATCATCCTTATCATTACACCAAAATCCAGACATTAAGAAGAGACGATTTTCCTCGAAGAGTTAACTTCTGCCGAGTGGCGAGTGGAACATGACTTAAATTTCATACGAAACATTTTAAGGACGGATGAGTCAATTTTTACAAAGAACTAAATTTTTGACAGTCTCAACTATCATTATTGGTCTATAGAGAACCCTTGAGTTTTTTGTGCAAGAGGACACCAGCACCGATTTTCTGTTAACGTATAGTGTGGTATATTGGATAGCCATTTGTTTGGACCAGTGATTATGCCAAATCGTTTAAACCATACAGGATTTTTGAACTTTTTAAATAATCAATTTCAAGACTTTATTAACATTTTACCTTTCGCCACTTTAAGAAATACTTGGCTACAGATGGATGGTGCTTCGATTCATTATACTGTACTACAATGTTTAGGTAGATTGTCACAATGAGTGCCAGTATTAATAAAATCATTGCTATGAATGCAATGGTCATCAATATTATCTTGTGAGTTCTTAATTATGTAAGTGCATACAAAATGTTGCCTTTCCTTTGATAAATGCACTTGTATTTCAAAATTAAAATAACCAATACATATA
>QDEB01092675.1:0-15770 GCA_004193795.1 Asbolus verrucosus | reverse complement strand
AATAACAAAATAAAGTGTTCACCATTTTGACAAAGTATCTATATACAAAATTTGAACTCAATAGGAGGAAGCATTCTTAAATTAAACGATCGTGCCTCTTGCGCTAAAATTAGAGTAAAATTAAAAATTTTGACATTAATAAAATCAAATAGTACCTTAATTGAACCGTTGAAATTGAAAAAAGAATTAAACTGTACCATCTAATGAAGGTTGAAAATATATGGTAATATAGATATCGTAGGTGTTAAGACAGGCAACTTGTGGAACTCAAAGTTGAATTCAGAGGCCTCAGCTAGATGTTGATAACATGATTTCCAGTATGCCTCGACGTGTTGCTGAGTGTATAAGAAATCGTGGTGAAACCACACATTATTGATATTTTGTTTCTTGATTGGTTGTTTCTCTTTGTGTTTTTTTAGTTGAATTTTTGATCATTAAAATTGTTGAATAAATACTTGGTGTTCCGTTTCTTTCAGACGCAGTATGTACGTAGATACATATATACATACATAAATCATGAAATGAAAGATCCTGCAACTAAATTAAAAGAAAAAGTTGAAAATGTTACTTCACAAATGCAACAAATGCGTACTGGTACTGAACTGTAAACGAAATGTCATAATAATGATATATGTGATAATAAAACCAGAATTAATAGAAAGGAAAGATGAGTATACTAAATGTGTATTTAATGTAATAGTACATGAATGTATAACAAACGAATTTACTTATAATTTGAATACAAAATGTAAAAAGGGAATTTTAACTGAAAAAGAAGTTGAATTAATAAATTTAAAATTACAAAACAAACCGGACATGTGATTAAATTCCACTAAACATCAAATTTGCCCAATATAGGAGGTCTAAAAAGTTTAAATGTTTTATTGATAATAAACAACTTTAAATTATTTCGTACAAATACAAGATTATAAAATATAATATTTACCATAAACCTCTGTATTTCATTGTCTTAGTTTTTGATTGTTAACAATAAAAACATTTTAAAAAATCAGTCAATCATCAAAAATATTGGATGATTTGTTTACTTTAATAAATATCTCAATGACTTTAATTTATCTTAATGTAGCCCGGCATCTAACATTAAATTTGTAAACAATTTGCACTGAAACATATTAAAAAATGTAAGTTGAGTTGAGTTGAGCTACAAGGGGCTCACAAATGCATTAATAAAAAATTTATTTATCTAACAATATAAGAATGTTACGGCCATTTCCAACGAAACTAAAAGTGAAAAAAAAAAGATAGTTTACGTCAAAAGGTGAGCTTTTATAAATGCATTGCAAAATTTTGTTTCGATATCTTAATAACTAGAAAACAATGAGGGTGAGCCATGTTTCATATAACGGTATATTTATACTTAACAGACATCAGACATTGAAAAACCTTTCTTTACAGAATAAATAAATAATTTGCCAGATAGATACTATCACCACCAAATATTTATTTACATAAAATTCTACTTTATTATCTCCAGCAAATAATTTAAATAACTGGAGTGTACCATATGTCACTAATATTCAGACAGACAATTTCAATTTTTCTAGAACAGAATTCAAATTAAATCCCATGGGAAATTATTCAATTAGTGTTCAGGTTTTCAAATGTATAAATAATTATTATTGTTGACCTTGAGGTATAAAATCATCTGTATCAAGAAAAAAATCTTTATTTATAGCCTTCGATTAATTTTTCTACAACTACTCGTTTGTTTTTTTTATTTCCCAGACCAATCTGTAATTTAATTACATCTCATAAGTTTTTTTAACAAGTTCAGATCGATTAGCTTAACCAATCAGTAAGTTTTAATTTTGATATTCTGTGATGCTCTTGAATTGTTTGAACCAGTTTCAACAATAATGACTGAATTAAGTAATTAAATCCTCGATCCTCCGAAATATGTGGGTATCATTATTATTACATTGAATGATTCATTCAACTAAGTCAACCAACAGTGTATATTATATCAAACAAAAAAAATTGGCAATTTTGAATCGAAAAAAATGTTTTTAACTGACTCGATTGTATTCCTCAAGAAATTAGTAAGAAAAACTGTATCTGAGAAATATGAATTTGAAAATTAAATGACGTAATTTGACTTAATCGCAATTGTACTTTCACAATGGCTTCTAATGGCAACATTTCAACACTTCTGTCATCGATAAGCATCCAGGTTCCAAATCCTGCTGAAACTTTCATATTGTGGATAGGATCGCATATGTTGTTGTCTAGTGTAGCTCTGCACCAACTCCGGCGCTACGTAGGGGTGAAATAATAATAACAGTAATAGCGCCGTCATGCCCTGTTATTTTTTCTCCACGCTAACCTCTAGGCTCGTGCCTGGATCTTTTTTGCATGCTGCATTAGAACAAGTCCAGCAATTTTGCCAATAATAAAGAACGCAATTGAATTAATAGCAGGGCTGAGGTCCGTTCCAGTGCTAGAGCTGAAGGGAAATCGTGATGGAATTCCATATTCTAATTCCGAGGGTGCATTCGCAGTAGACATGTGAGGAGGTGAGCCCAAAACGAGATTTAATAACGAACCATCGGTCGAATACGTAGTAAAAGGATAATTACACCAGCAGCGGATGGTCTGTTTTCATTAATAAGTGATCGCAATTATCCACAGCCACAATCAGAAAGCTTTCCGACTCGTAATAGCTTAATGATGTGGGATAAAAGTCGTTTGCCATTTTCGTTAGGTCGTACCAATGTGTGTGGTCGCGAGGTCATGAACTAGTGTACCCGCTCTACATAAAGTATCAATGCGGCCACTTCGGTCGGGTGTTTAAGGTGCCCATCCATGATGATGGATTCGAGGTTTATTCCAGCGCGAAACCGCCATTTATTCGAATTAATTAAAGAAAATGGGAGAGTGATACCATAATAAATGGAACGCGACGGGCTCAATTACCCGCAATTAAAATGGTAATTACACGGGTTTAATTGAATATACAATCATGATACTCCATCATTATCAAGAACACCTCAAACTTTTTCACCACGACTCTCTAATTAAAACCAGCTCCAGCAATTAATCATTTTTGTCAAATTCCATGCAAACACTTTATGAATTGGAAAAAAAAACGTTCATAAATCTCGTCACATTTTTTCTGGTCGGCAAATAATCCGGGCTCCTTCGACCTGTTGAGTAGTGTTGAGTATTATTTGCCGATTAAAATTTGATGCACATCTGCCTCTGTAAGTAGCTCAAGTTATGTAGCGATCGCCGCGATTATTACCTTGTTAAAGTTTCATAAAGGTGCTGAAGGAATGCTGCACTTATTTAGCGGAGCGAGCTGTAGGGGTAACACGAACTACATGTTCGACTTTCCGTTTCGTGAATAGGAATCGAAGGGATGGGCGGATTCGACTTTTATTAGGATTAATTTATCTTGGCCCAGGATCGATGACAGTAGCGTCGGAAGCTGGGTCTACAATTTAGCGGCTCCCTCGATGTTATTACTGATAAGTAAATATATAATTGTGTAATTATAAAGTGGGGCTTTGCACGGCTCAACACGACGAATTTTCCATTAGATTTGAAGAAAGATTAAAATCGATTTAATTAACGTAGCTGCAAGCGGAAGATTAATTCGAAAAAATAACAACATAATAACCCAAAGGTCATAAATCCGTTTCGAGGCGTTATTTTTCTATTACCACTCCTGAATCATTAATTTCATTCTGCATACACCAACGGTGGGTAATGAAAAAATCTAGACCTGTCGAATCGAAGCAACTTGCAACTGAAAACGGTTATCGCAACCGTAATTAACCATAAATTCTGTTTATCAGATTTTAGCTAACATTTTCAGTTAAGATCTCAATTTATTCAGGCTCCGGCAGCTAGACAAAAAAATAAATATATATAAACGATGACAGACAGATACTTCAAATTTCTGAGAACCATCATTTTCACTATCCAGTTGCAACACCATTTTATACAAAAAGAAACTAACAAAAAATTAACCTACACTACCAGTGTTTATTTCAATTTCAAAAAATTTGAAAGATATTTATTATTTATTAACTTTAATCATTGTAGAGAGAAAAGAACCCTTCATAGCATAGCAATGTTATTTGTAAAAACATGTGAATAAAAATAAAATACCTCTAGTTACCACTTGATGTGAGAATGTTTTTTGCCAGTATGTCGCAGACAGTTTCATCTTTTGCCGATTTATAAAGTGAGGTTAGGTTAAAACCTTCATCTAAAAGTACTCTTTAAAATAACTATCACGAAAACAGATCCAACACAACTCGTTTAGTTCTCAAAAGAATGGCATTAACTGAATTTTTAATAAACGAGTTTAAAAACAACAAAGAAGCGAAGAATGATAGACTCGAAGATAGCACAGATGACAGATTAGGATGAAACTCAGCACGACACTGTTAGCTCCGACATGAGTTCCAAAAACATTTTAGCATTTATTTTTGAACGCACTCCATGAAACCGTTTATGTAAATGGTAATAAAGATCATAATTAACAAACTACTTGTTTCATAACTTTCGGTAAAAAAGCCTGGAAACCGGAGCGTGTGGATCTTTAAACTCGGTGGATCTTTGATTTGTGTGCATCTTTGAAATTGATTTAATTTATTTAATCTGGGTGTAGAATCTGTANNCTAAATAACCGGTTTTGATTTTCTTTCTTCTGTTTGTCTCCATTCGATGTTTGTGACAATCTGACAAAATTTCATCGTGTTATCCTAATTAGTAATGAAGGGAGGCTGTGCGCCCCCCACAACCCTTTGAACTATATTGCCCATTAACGAATTTAGATCTACGAATTTGACAAAGAATTCGTACACAAAATTTGAACTCGATAGGTCAAAGCGTTCTCACGTAATCGCGTGATGTCCTAGAGGACCAGCGAGCGAGCGAGCGAGCGAGTCACATCGACAAGATCAATAGCGCTCCTCGCTAACGCTCGTGCACTAAAAATTCAATGGTAGTTTCATGTTCGTTGCCATAATTTTTTCATGAATTAAAGTAGAATTTTCAGTAAAGTCACTGGATTTAATATAATTCATTTTATAACAAAATTAGGGAGGCATGTTACAGCTATTTTCACCAAATTTTATAGAATTACAGTCGATTAGATGTGAATCTGTTTACTTTAAATTTAAATTCTTAAGTTTTTACAAATGAGAAAGTACCTAACATCTTTCTTTAATCGGGCATAATATATATGTTTAGTAGTCACGAATAAATTTATTTATTTGCTTTTAATAACCTCAGTCACGGTTCATTAATAAAAATTAACAAATGTTGGTTTCAGATTTACAGTCCATAAATTAATTATTCCCCTATTAATTAATTTCAGAAATAATCTAGTAATGCAACAATTTAGGAGGAAACACGACATTATTGTCATATTCACTAATTCAAAATGCGAAATTTATTGCACGTCGTAACCGAAACGGTACTTCTCCAACATATTTCATTAATGAGATTTCCATCGATAGAATTCTAATGCGAACTGCTGCTTTTTTCGATCGCAGTAAGAACTCTAAATTTTTTGCAACACGGACGTGTAAAAGCCTAAATTTGCGACTGCTAGAATAAAATAACAGTAATTTGTCAAATTTATTCCTCTTTCCTCATGGGCGTTATGTGAATTTAACAAAAAATGCCACATCTGCTGATGTACATTCCTGACACGTGTTACGTAAGCCGTTTTGCAATAATTTATTATGAGATCCAAAAACTGAAATGATGACGTTAATTAATGTTTGTTTTATTAAATTGACGAGGCGAAATTTAAATTATAGTTACCCCACGCAACAATATAATTAAGCCATTCCAGGAATTTATAAATTTCGTTTTGAATATTTTGTAACACCAGCGACTTTTAAAATAACGTAAATTATTGATAATTTATTAGAGATTCCTATCTGAGGTGTTAAATTATTATTAAGCATTAAAAACATGGCCCTTGAGGTATAAAATGGAAGAAAATTAAGTACGTACACGTTTCGCGTGGGTAGGCTAGAAGTTATAGTGGTAATAGAGTCGGCAAAATGTGTCATGGGTAATTTTGAAAACGTGAAGGAATTTAAATATCTCCGAGCTCCGATTTTAACAATTTATTACAATTTAAATGAGCGGCTGACAATGCGTGCACAGAAGGTGCCATTTAAAAGATTACGAAATTTGGACCAACTCTATTAACGAAAGTTGAAAGGTTGTTATTATAATGTAAACGAAGATAACAAATAATACTTTTTGACAAAACATATCTGTTTGTGCTAAATCCAACAAATGGGACAAACACTCACATAAAAAACATATTTCTAAAAAAACACACACAATTAAATTCAAATTTGCATGTCTATTACAAGAATTAACACAATAGTTTTATTTGTTCTTACATTAACATATAAATAACTTACTCTTGTCAAGCTAAACCCCATTAGCGATGCGATCTGTTACGTCATTAAATTATATGCAGGCTGATTCGTTTAATCAACAAAAAGAACAATTCAGCTTCGTGTCCAGGGACAGGGGTTTTTATAAGATATTGATTTATGGTCCATTTATTTATGTTTCTTGTTTACTTTTTAAAGACTAAATAAACACCAGATAACATAATATCAAAACACAATTCAATTGTTCCACATTCTAACAACCGTCTCGAAATGAAACAAGACCAAAGAAACTCCAAAGACAATGAAAAATACGAACTTTTACCCCCCGAAGGGGGTTGGGGTTATTTAATTGCCGTGGCCTTAACTCTGACTTGCGTAAGTTGCTACAAATTAAGACTGATCCTTGTTCACCTTTTGCTTGCAGAACGTCACCCTCATCCCCATGACGTGCTTCGGGCTAATTTTTGGCAAATTTCTGGCGAGCATCGGCGACGAAACGACGGGCACGACCCTGGCCAACGGAATCTTCAACACTTGCTTTAACATCACCGGACTCGCCGCCAACAGCCTGTTGCAGAGGTACAGTTACAGGATGGTCGCTTTTATGGGAGCCGGCTTGTTCTTCTTGGGGAGCTTCGCCACGATTTTCGTGACGACCCTCCCTCAGATGATCGTCTCGTTCGGGGTGATCCAAGGTACCGTTCGATGGTTTAAATGCGCCTAATCACACCCTCGTTTAAGGCTTGGGGATGGGTTTGCTGTTCCCGGCGCTCTTCACCGCCCTCAATAGCTACTTCGACAGACGCTTGAGTCTGATCAACAGCGTGGCTCAGGCGTTCATGGTGGCCGCCAGTATGGTTTTTCCGTACGTTGGTCAGCACTTCATGACCACGTATGGCTTCAGAGGGACTGTGGGTGTGATCTCGGCGATGAGTCTGAATGCGGTCCTGGCGGCGGCTTTGTTGCAACCCGTCGAATGGCACCTGAAGAAGAAGAGAATTTCAGCTGAAAGAGAGGATCTTCTGGTGAATGAAGAAAAGCTGGTGTTACCTAAGCCAAGAGCTTCAATTATCAGCATAGGCGACAGAGCGCTTTCCGTGAGCACCATCGATAAGTTGGGAAAAATCAAAGATGAAGGGAATGAGGGTTGGTGGAAGGCTTTGGTCAAATCGATGGATCTGGGAATGTTTAAGGATCCAGTTTATGTGAATATATCGGTAGGACTGGCCTTGGGGTTCACAGCTGATGTCGCTTTTATCTCTATAATCCCCTTGGTGCTGATTAATGCTGGATTAAGCACTGATCAGACTGCTTTCTTAATGTCACTCTTCTTTGCTTCGGACTTGGCGGCGAGGATCTTATTGTCGATAGTCAGTGCTCTCTGTAATATAAAAAACCGATATGTATTCCTAGGTGGCGCTTTTCTCCTCGTCATTTTTAGAACAGCTTTTGTGTTACGAAACGATTTTTATTGGAAAATGGTGACCGTGTCGGCTGTGGGATTCTTAAGGTGCTTCATTCAAACTCCTCTACCTCTGGTAATTTCAGAACAATATGCAAACAATTTTGCCACTGCTTTTTCCTTATACATGGTGGTCTGTGGGGTTGTAAGTTTAATCTTTGGCCCTCTGATGAGTAGGTTTTGTTTCCGTTTTAATCTGAATAATAAAATAATCTTTTGTAGGTTACGTGAAGGCCTGGACACAGAGTGACGTCATGGTGGTTCATCTGCTAACCCTAGCCTACTTAACTTGCGTGGTCAGTTGGAGTGCGGAGCTCATTTACAAGAAAATTCGACGTTCGAAATAATTTTGATTCCAATCCTGACCTGAAAGCGAACAATACAAAGTATAATTTACAGCACTGCAGGTATTAATAATTTCCTGCAGGTAATTAGATGGTAACGATAATTAAAGTAAATTAGCATTATTCCTGCTGATCTTAAGGCGAACTTTACTGATGGCACATTGATAGTAGTCACAATAAAGCGTTGTTTCTTAAATTAATTGGTTCACCCTGTAGTTATAGGTTACATCCATTTTGAAGATGAAATTATGACCGTTATTATTAAAAGTCAATTTGTCGTCGAAATCATTATTGGCATGACGTACGCTTAGGGCGAATATGTAAATGTGGCTCCCCTGGAGGTGGGCAATTAAATAACGAATTTACTAAAAAAAAATGTAATTAGACTTCGAGTGCGTTCTCGAATAAAAAGCAATTACTAGTGAAATTTACCAATCAAAAACATGATATTAAACACGGGTTATTAATTAAGATATATTAATGTCGACCTGCCAATTATTTAAAATTATCGCGTTTGATTACTTAATAAAATATTTTGTGTATAAAAGCCGGCAACTAAATTACTCCGCTTCATTAAAAGAAATTATTTACAGCCGTTTTAATGAATATGTTACGGAAAAAAGCGGACGCAAGGCGTACTGAAAAAATTCCACATACAATGAGAAACAGGGACGGACTTGTCTATATTTCTATTCATTATGGTTCAACAGAGAACTAATTAAAACGATTAATAATTATCTTCCGAGATGGAAATGCTGTTCACACCTTTATCGACTGAGATTTATGAAGTATGGGTCTTATCAGACGCCATCTAAATGGTGGTCGAGAATCCTTATTTCTTATTATGATATTCACAAAGATATCGCACCTTTAAGCCACTTATCATCACTTTAGGGATGCGATAAATAATCATTTTGTATACCGGTTGTGTCTTCAATTTCCTTTTATTTTTTGGCGGCTTTATCGTTCCAAGATTTTTATTACAGGGGCTGAGGTGGCGTTTAAATTAATTATGTCAAAAAAAGAGATTACAAATTCAACTAGCACTTGGCTTTAGTCCTTTATTTTTTAACAAAAAATAGGTCTTAGCTGTATTAATTTCGTTTGTTTATGTTAAGCCTTTGATGTTTGTTTAATGTTTAATCAGCAAGGTTCGTGGATTTAAATTTGCAGCTATTATCGCGAAAAACTACAATTAATAAAAATTTGTTCTCAAATGCTTCATATTTATTAATGCAATTTTTTTCGTTTGCTGATCTCTGAATAAATATTTTCATTCACCTTTCACATTTAAGTGCAAAATTGCAAACAAACCCTTTAACGACGAATGTGTATTATAAAAATAATATCCTTTCCGAAATTTTCATTACGAAAAAATTGTACCTCCTTTTCTACCTCTTCAATGTTTGCTTTTTTTTTATAACAAATGGCTATTTTTGTGATAAAATGCATTTAAGAACCAGGGAACCTACTGCCGAAATCAGTCTGCCTTAATGGCTTCTAATCTCCAAATTTTCAAAAATTAATGTTTTAAAAAATCACCTACCACAGCTTGAAGTAATAAATGTTATTACGGCACTAATAAATTTAATGGTAGAAATGTACCATAAATTTTGAAACCTAAATTTTTATTACACTGTCGAAATTTACAAATTACAACATGTACATTGCTAATGTTACTAATTTACTACAGTATCGTTACCATGAGTACAAGACTGACCTCAAATCATGCAATTCAGAGAATTCTTTTACCATTCGTTTTGTTAATTTTGTCATTTTATAAACCATAAAACCGCTAAAAGGCATTTTAAATCAATTAAGAAAATAAAACGATGAGTATAAAGATAATTTGCTTAAATGCTTATCATTTATATAACAGCTTTTTAGTGTAATACGAACGTGCAACTAATAGAGCTTATACAAACAGTCGGACCTTAATACGTCATAAACTTGTTATCTAAATGACAAGCACATATTAAACTTGAAACAAGATAATTAAAATTCTTTAAAAGAAATTTGGTAATTAACTTTAATAAAACTGGTGCGCTCTATGTCTTAAAAATTAAAAATAACCAATTTGTGGAATCGCCAGTAAGCCAACAGCATTAAACCAGCTCGTTACTTTGGAAATAAAATTTGATTTTTTTGTTCTATTGCACATATTTTTCACATGGTAAAACAAAAAAAGAGAATAAAGTTGGTAACAGAAAGTAAAACTTGGTGCCTCTAAGTCTTTTGCACAAATATAATTGTTCTTAAAAATTAACTTACATCTTCCATCTAGATAAATGGTTCATTAATAATTAAAATAATGCGGCATCTATCATAGCTAATAAAAAATATTGGCCATCCTCTATTTTTTTATTAATAATCATGAGTGATAATATATATAATGGCAATTTAAATAGATTATATTAAAAATTACATTACAGTTGTGTAGATGCACACGATGTAATAATTTATATATTTTTGAAATCACAATAATCACGAATCAAACGCCTTAAATTGCAGTGTAATTGCTGAATAAGGCATTAAATATTCCCTCTTTTCCATTTGTCTATGTTTCACACTTTAGATAAAATGAAGCACTTGTTTCGTGACTTCTACAACAATAGGTACTTTTAGAAACATTTTTTTTACAAATAATCAGCATTTTGATACATTTTACTGTCTCTACAAAAAACTGACAGTTGAGCTGAAATGTCTTTGTATCACATGTTTTTAAATTCACAATTATTTTGGTATACAACGGCTTACACATTTCTTGAAAAATTCCAAAGTGAAAGAAGCAAAGTTAGGAGGTAAAAATAAAACATTCCTCTTTACAATCGTTTTCTTTTATATAAAAACCATTGATTTAAAAGTACTTAATACATTTTGGATTTTTGCTACTGAAATAAGTCATTAAAACTATGTACAAATTGATCTACTATAAAGTAGAATACACTTCAAAGATAGCATCTTAGCATTATTAAGTATTTTAATGGAACACTATAACTCACAGATTCAGTCTCATTAAACCTAATCATATCACACAGAGAATGTCATTAAAAAAATAAGACATAAGAATTAAAAAACAAAAACAAAAAAAGAACAGCCATCAATAGCAAAATATAAAATAAATCCTAATACTAACAACTGTTAAATCTGTCAAGGAATTAATATTTTGGTAAGACTGAAACGAAAAAAATTGTTACTTCTTCCTTTTACTTCCTTCTTAATGACTTTGACAGTCAATATCCGTTTGTCATGTGGTCGAAGTGTCAGTATCTGATTCGACACTCCTAGTTCTGAAAAACCTGAAAGCATATTCAATGCTCCAAGCTAAACAGCAAGTGAAAATGAGACAAGTTTGAGAATGAAGACAAATGGGATAGCTCTTGGTCGTATCTCTTATGATTCCTGCAAAAAATAGGAATGCGTGAATGGAGGGGGCTTCGCCGTGTTACGATTTTACCTAAAATGGGTCCGATGGCGACGACAAAGAGCCCTTTCCCGACCATGTGTAGTCCGAAAGCCGCTGGTAATTTTTCTAACGACGAGTATTCAGATATTGTGATAGTAAAATTGATTAACGCGGCGCCTCTGAAGAACCCACATATGACCAACCAAACCAAAATCATGGTCCAATCGGTCTGTTCAGCGAGGACTGGAAGAAATAGAAATAACAATTACACCCAAAATCGAAATACCCCGCGATGACTCTGTGCTGTGAAAATCAAAAAATCAAAGATTCCAAACGAAAAAACAATAAAAATCGTCCTTTAAGCAATTAAATATAAGAAAAAAATTAGACAACTCCTGCAATATTCTTTAAATTAAAATAAAAAATAATTATGATGAGAAAATAATATATGCCTTATTAGTTTTTTGAAAGCTTACTTTTCTAGTTTTTGGGGGTTACCTATTCTTTGGCTCCTTCCGCTGCCAACAAAAAAGTCATAAGAATATTAGAATACATGTTCATAAAAAACAGGCACAAGATTTTACGAGCTAGAATTAAAACGGGGACGAAATCATAACAAATGATACGACTTCTCCCTCGCGCGGCGGCCTGGTCACATGTATTAAGTGCTTTAACCCCCTGCAACCCCCTCGATGTTTGCCTACGTCGCCTTGCAAAAAATATGTTATTCCGCATCCCCCACGTGATTAATAACCGCCGCTAACTGACACGATTTAATAAACAACCCTCGCCGACACTCCATCATAGTTTATCCGAAAACGTGACCGAAATACGTACTGCAAGAGCATTCTCCTCTCATGAATTCCAAAACCACTTCGTTTTCTCTATTAAACTTGGACACGGTTCATGTATGGAATATCGAACGGCGCCACAAAAAAAGATGGATATCTTGAGCACCCAATACATGTGAAATAGTATTCTTTAAATTCACCGTACGGTAACGTAACGTAAAATAACAAAAACAAAACGAATAATAAATGATACAAAATCAAAACTGTTTCTTCATCGAAAACTCTAAATGAAATGACGATACTAATTCAAACAAAATTTGAAAAAAGGGCTTGACCTGTACCTAACCCTGAAGTCATGGAGAGAATCAGTATTATGGATTATGGTCACAAGGATGGACTGCCTTCATTAGCGACTTACGAAGGAGTGCAGCAAATTTTAAATATAAAAGTGCCACTCCATTTTTAAGACATTTTCAGGATTGTGACAAAATGCATTGAAATTATGGCTGCGTAACTGCAGCAATTACGTTGAAAAGTACGTAGGAGTCATAAAATTTAACGGTCCACTAAATATTAAATAAAATAAACATATTGGCATTCGTTTTTATGGCTCTTGTTAAATTTAACCGCTATTACTTACTACAAAGTAACAGAAGTTGTGTAATCATAAGCTGAAAAATGGAGTGGAACTTTCATACTGAAAATTTAGCGTATCCTCCCTTGGAGCCAACTTTTAAAAATTATTTCTAAAACTGAATAATAGAACAAAAACTTGTTTGATGTTTTTATGACTATTAATCACCAAATTGGTGGTTACGAGGGTAACTCGACACGTTTTTGTTCCATAGTAGATTGTCGAAAACACGCTCTGTACGAGGTGGCAAAAATGCTGGCAAAAAGTTCAGCGTCCATCCTTGAAACAGTCCCCAAATCGCCGAGTGATATTTACCTGATCTGCAGATACCCAAAACAAACACCCCGGTCATGAAGAGTGTCCTTTTGGAGACGTTGATGCGGTCGCAGATCGGCGGCAAGATCAGCCTCGCCAAAATGTCGGTGAACGCCTGGACGGATAAGAAGAGTGCGATATCGGCCTTGCCGTACCCTATGTCCCGGAAGAAGAACGGCGTGACCATTTTGAAATTTTGCTCGGCCACGTAAAAGATCGACAGGCCGAACACTAGATTTAGATAAATCGGATCCTTCAGCAGGTCGAAATCCATAAATCGGACTATCTTCTGCCACGTGTTCTTCTTCTTCTGCGTCTTCAGTTTCAGTGGAGAACGCGCGAACTCGGCGAGGATCTTCTTGTGGGACGTCAGCTGGACGCCCGGGTAGCTCATGTTGCGGCGTAAATGTGCCGACCCCGGACTCACGTCCGATTCGCTTTCCTGAAAACGAAAAAATTCCCAACATTCAGCACGGATTCCCCCGCGCCAGACCTACTTCCAAGTGGAGCTGGAGACTGGATCCGGTGAAGTCCAGCCTGGAATAACTGGAAACTATCGATTCCTGCGACGCTTTCCGCTTTTTGTTGGCCGCAAAACTCATAGTGGAAAAGTTTCGGGGAAAAGTCGATTTTCGCGTCAGACCCGGTTGTTTTGTCAATTCCTCCAAGGTCCTCACGGCCAGCTCCGACATACCTTTGGTATTGATTAAAGTTTGTGCTTCCTGCAAATCTAGGTCCTCATCGTCTGTCTCTTTGATCGTTTCCATTTCCTATAAAACACTGCGATGACTCTTGGAAAAATGCCACGAAATATGAATAGAACGGATAAAGAGCAAGCAAACCAGCATGCAAGAAAAACGTCTAGACTAAAGCAAGCCTTCTCTTTACCTCATTAGACGCGAAAAAGAAGGAAATTCTCTGCAGCGATAACACACAAAAACGATCATTACATTGTCTACACCACGTGTGGGATCGCATCGCTCACCTGATGGTAGGCTTCCTCCTCGTCCTTGCTTTCGGAAACGTAATGCCACTTGGCCGGTTGCAGCAGCGTCGATCCGACGATGGCGTTCAGGGCGAAGGCGCCCAAGATCAATATGGCGCCTCTGAAGCTGTAGGCGTCCAAGAGGAATTTGACAGCCTGCGGCATCAGCATCATCCCGAAGGCCGTGCCGGCCAACGAAAAACCCACCGCCTGGCCGCGGCGCTTCACGAAATAGTTATTTAGAGCTACGAACGTCGAAGATGCGGTTAATCCTACGCCTAAACCTGCAATTGTTTTCGCCCCCGATTAGCGCAAGGACGGATCTTCTCGGCGGGACTTACCGTTAATAATACTGTAAGTAGCAAGGATGTGCGCCATACTCTTGGCGGGGTAAGTCAAGATCAAGCCGAGGGCGCAGAGAGTCGATCCGACTAATGAAACTTTACGGTAAGAGAAGGCACGGATTAAAGGTCCTACGAAAAGTCCTGAAAAGTTGATGAGGGCGTCCAAAGTGCTCATTATCAACGCCGCCCCCGTGGTCTCAACGTCCAGTTCTGTCAGTAGGTCCCCGAATAACAAACCGAAGGATGGTTCGATTGATCTCGTGCATAACTAAAAAAGACAGTCATACTTTACTACTGACAATCGTCGGCTTCCTGCCACAGTCGCTGTTTTGATGGATGAAATTTTCAACAACAAAAAACGACACTTTGATTTACATTTAAAAATCAATATCTAGACAAAAGGGAACAATCCGCCGAGACGTTATTAGTTGAAACTTCATACAATTCATCAAAAATATATATATATAAAAATGAAGGTAGATATTAAAAACACACGTAACAGTACTTCGAATAAAACGAAAATGAAGCAAATTACTTGCTTATATTAAAATAGTTCCGACAATTTAACCTGTCATTTCTTAACGCTTAATTATAGTTCAAGTTATTTCTAATGTACAGGTGGACGTAACCTTAACAACTGTTTTGGTGTTTCAAAAAAATAATAATGATTATTAATGTTTAATTAAATTTTCGCGTATTGTACAAATTGTAAACATTAAAATAACTGTTATTGTAACAGTTATTTTAAGTATGTTATGTCAAGTAACCGATTTTGATTTTCTTTCTTTTGTTTGCCTCCATTCGATGTTTGTGAAAAACTGCCAAAATTTCATGGAGTTATCTCAATTAATAATGAAGGGGGGCTGTGCGCCCCCCACAACCCTTTGAGCTATATTACCCATTGTACTTAGATCTATGAATTTGACAAAGAATCCGTACACAAAATTTGAACTCGATAGGTCAAAGCGTTCTCACGTAATCGACGTGATGTCCTAGAGGACCACGAACAAGCGAGCGAGCGAGCGAGCGAGTGACATGGACAAGATTAATAGCGCTCCTCGCTAATGCTCGCGCGCTAAAAATAGTTATTGTCC
>QDEB01092670.1:0-11418 GCA_004193795.1 Asbolus verrucosus | reverse complement strand
TATAAAAGCACTAAGTAATGGAACGATTGAGCTAGATAAATTTTACAATATTTATCTGTCATTCATAAAACAAAAGAATACCTCCATTTGAAATGCAGGCTACCTACTCGTACTACTCGATTTTTGTGATGATGTTTTGGTTCTCAATAAAATAGAAGAAAAAAATGATTTGAGTTACTAGTGGTGGAAAAAAATACTATATAAACCACGCTAGAGAAGACTATTATAGGTTCGGCATCTTAAATCTCTCGCCGCGACTCGGGATTTAATCTTGGTGCCTCAGCTATAATAGTCGTCTTCTCTACCTTGGTTCAGAATATACTATTATCATATCTATATAAAATTTTTACATATTTGAATGCATCTGAAAATAAAGCCACACTTCTGAGATTAAGCGAAACAATTAAATTTTTGAAAATAAACTATTCTCACAGAATTACATCTTCAAATCGACTTAATTCAGGTTAACTTAAATTTGAATGCAATTTCTTCCAAAAATTATTAACTTTGGACTCCAGACCCGAAAAGCTCAAACGCTACAACTGCGCCGGAACCATCCAAGACTTCGCCGTGGCTATGCTGTGCAACCTAAACAAACCGATCATGTCCGATCAGAACGCGGCCAGCTGGGGCTATTTCGACTGCGTGAAGCACCAGTGGAATGACGACATCCTCAAAGAGACGGGTTTTCCCACATCGCTGCTTCCCGAGATTCGACTGAGTGGCGAGATCGCCGGCTATCTGGACGACAACTGGCACAGCATCCCCAAAGGGACGCCCATTGGCATTGCTCTCGCCGACTTGCAATGCTCGGTGCTTTCGACCATCGAAACGAGCAAAGATGCGGTTCTGAACATCTCAACTTCGGCCCAAATCGCCTTCGTGGCTGAAGATTACAAACCGCACAGCGGCCCCCCCTCGGTAAACACAGTGGAGTACATACCGTACTTCAAAAATAAATATTTGGCAGTGGCGGCGTCTTTAAACGGGGGCAATTCGCTCGCAACTTTTGTCAAGATGTTGCAGCAGTGGACCATGACGTTAGGATTTTCAGTGCCGCAATGTAATTACTGGACAACCAAATATTTCCAATAACTAACCAACTAAATTTCAGCGAAAGTTTGGGAGAAAGTCATCAGTTTAGGACTGGAAGAGAGCAGTGTTTCTGACCTGAAGATATCTCCCACGTGTTTGGGGGAGAGACACGCCCCTAACGTCACTGCTTCAGTCACCAACATCAACATTGGAAATCTGGATCTGGGGAAAGTATTCAGGGCGCTCTGCAACGGCCTACTCGTCAATCTGCACAGCATGATGCCTAGAGACGTTTTGCAAAATGCAAACATCACCAGAATTGTGGGGAACGGCTCAGGTTTATCGCGCAACAAGGTGTTGCAGAACGAAGTTTTAAATCTATACCAACTACCTCTAGTTTTTACAACGGGAGGAGACGCAGCTAAGGGGGCTGCCATGGCTACGAATCTCCCATAGAAGCAATACATATCATTCAGGGTCCTATAATCCAATTTTTAGATGAGTACCATTAACTATTGATCAAATTTAGCTGTGGTTGAAATCATATACGTCCCTAATTAATGGCCTCAAGTTTGAATATTTTGTTATAACGTATGAAATAAACCAGTAAATAAATTTTATGTAATAATCAAATTATTTTACCTTCACAAATTTCGTTTTATTACACATAAAAATCATTCAATATTCTCGCGCTTCTTCCATTCTGCTTTAAGAGCATTCAATTTCTCCCGCTTTCGCTCCTTTACTAACCACTTCTTTTTTTCAATTGATGTAATCTGAGCCTCAACACTATTATCGCCATTTAATAAATTATCAAGTTTTGTGATTAAATACTCTCGCGCTTTCTTTCTATTTTGATCCAACGATCTAGTTTCATGGCACTTTACAACTAACCCTACAAAACCCATTTGAGACTCTTGAACTATTTTTAAAACATCAATACCTGTGGGGATATGTTTCAGAACTACGCAATTCGACGTCTTGTTAGTTGCTTGCCCTCCAGGGCCAGAACCTCGAACGTGCTGTTCTTCTAGGTCATTTTCAATCAGCTGAGGCACACGAGAATAATCAATAGTAGTCTTAAATCTAATTATTCTTAATACAACACCGTTCCTAAAAGCGGAAGTCATTGGACTGCACGCTTTACTAAAAGAACGATCCCTTTCTGCAACAAAATCATCAGATTTGTGTTAATGAAATGGAAGGAAACCTAACCTCAAAATTGAAATTTATTTCACATTCAGATGTGAGGTTGCGATTTTTCTTGAATTCGTTCCTGACACGATTGCAAAAATAATCTTTATCGGTCAGCTTCAAGTCTTGGCCGTATCTTAATAAATCTTTGTATAATTTTAAAACTTGTAACTTGGTTATGTTTGACATGATGTCAATAATACAGGGAATTTTTCCGTAGTTGGATTTAACTTTTTGTTTGCCATTAGATGGCGAACTTGTCGTTTAACCTCTAAATAATGGGAGAAAAAATCTAAAACACTTTTATTGCTAATGATGGGTACTGTCGATCAAAAGACGGGTCCGGGAGCTACGCTTTCTACAAATATGATCCGGTTGTAGAGAAATTGCTGTTATTTTAAAAACTTTCGTCGTTCGTTTGTAAACATTGCAACACACTCCATAAAGTGATAAAAACATGCAATAAATTAGGATGTACACTCCATTCGCATTAAATTACACGGAAAAAAGTAGGTGAATTTCATAGAAAACGAATGTTGTTAGTACACTGCGGATTTAAATATTCAAACATCTTTGCTCAGTTCCTTGTAGGTGTGTAATCATGATATAATCACGGTGTGTGGTATATTGTGCAGAATCAATTACTCAATCAGTTTATGATTGAGACGAAAGCGGTCATCCTTATTGTATGGAAGTAATTAGAAAAAAATCGCGAGTTCTCTAAATTGGTTTTTTATCGATCCAGTCATCGTGGGAACGAAGGATGGTACCTCTTTATTCATAATCTAGAG
This sequence comes from Asbolus verrucosus, assembly GCA_004193795.1. Classification (NCBI taxonomy): domain Eukaryota; kingdom Metazoa; phylum Arthropoda; class Insecta; order Coleoptera; family Tenebrionidae; genus Asbolus; species Asbolus verrucosus. The sequence goes on along the minus strand of QDEB01092670.1, from coordinate 8,398 downwards.
GTCAATTTGAGTAACGGTTGTTTATTGAAAAACGCAGTTTTCAAAGAAGAGTTTAGAGTGTTAAGACAATGCGGTTAGAACCTAATGTTAACGGGTACTGAAGAGTGTCTACCGGTCGTTAAAGAATGGAGACACTGTCTACCATATAGGGAACCGTGACATACTTAACAGGCTAAAAAATGCACTCGTAATGGCATCAATCCTTTATCGTATCAATCAATCACCTTTCAGCAGATTATATCTGCAAAAAACATGGGAAAAATTTCTTTTCACTTAAGGATTATGGGTCAACTATTTTCTTGATTGGTTGCATAGGAAAGTTTGGCGCGGCCTTTGTGGTAAATTAAAAAATAATTACCGGGCGATAAATGGAGGAGAAAAAACGCTTCGAAACCGCCATTTGTTGCACTTAAGAGTCGTTTATTAGCTTTTCTAACACACCTGTCTAAACTGGGGGCTAGTCGTGACCGACTTCCGATCGATTTATTCGGTTGTACATTTCCGAAGAACAATTTTAATGTGGTTGTAAAAATTTAACGAAGAAAACTTGTGGCACACTAACTATGTACAGTGCATACACAAGTTTATTACCGATACTTAGCACGTGTTGTACAAGGAACTCGAAAAATTCAAGAGTACTCATAGAGAGTGCTAATTAAGCCCCACTTTTACCCATCAACTCTGAGATGGAGCGCTGTTTGCGCCGACAAACCGTTCATTAAAAACGACTTTTTAGGCGATGTTTTGCTGATGGGTTTTAAACAACTATAAAATAAAGCGGTTTTGCTTTCAACAAGTTATTAACCCACATTTTTTCCCAGTGAACTGGACACCGCACTTCGAGGAAATATCATTGTTAATATGCAGATGCATCGAATAAAAGTCAAGACACGAGCCCCGACGGAAGTCACGCCACTTGCTACTTCAACAATTTCATATAAAGTAGCAGTATTACATCAGATGCGATTGACAACAAAAACTGCAGTTTTTCTTAGCTAAAGAATGGAAGTGGAAGGCCACTTCTCTAATGGCCCGACAATTTCATCTTGACATGCAACGTTTCTGAGAACTGCTCGCCAACTTTGAATCCGTTTTTTCCGAAATATTTGAAAATTACAAACGTGCCTAAGCTAAGAGTTTGGCTTTCAACAAAGTGGGTCACGCTGGTTAAACCTGTTTAGATTATTCTTATGGCTTGATCTTCAGTGGCTATGATTAATTAATTATGAATAAATTAGTAATTATAAAGTAGTATTATCACTAAGTTGTTTATGCGGTCTATGCAGTAAAAAAAAGAACAAGTTATGAGATGAACAAACATGAAGTACGAAGTAGTATCAATCTACTGACTATCGAAGTGTAAAGCTTTACTATGGCATAAATTATAAGTGACATTTACAACGTAATGTGACTCTTCTTTCTGTGTTATGTATCTTCATTCTTTTTGTCTTCACGGCGTGGAGGTTTTTTCTATCAACTTGTTTCTTCTAGAGTTCAGCAATAACTCGAGTGGAATATTAACATTGTTTCTGCTCTGAATGTTGCTTCGTAGTTGTTATCTCGTGTTGTACTTTTGTTTTAGTAGTGTGAAGATTATTTCTATGATGACTCCAGCTTCCAAAGCATGCCATGCACCTGTTTTCGGTAAAATTTAACGCTAAAATATACTGAAACTGTTTTTTACTCGACTTGAAAAATATTTTGTTTTTCAAAATTCAGCCAAAAAAATTGTCAATATCATTTCAAATAAAAATTAAATTATTCTAGAGAATTTTTCCAAATACAATTTATATTTAAGAAATAGTAAACAAATAGCAAAATAGCATCCAAACTCAATATGATATGAATTAAATTTGGAACCGAATTTTACCCACAATTATTATGGTATTTACCATTTTTTCTGAAATTTAGTGATTGACCTATGATTGAGGATTCGTATAAATAATTTCATAATTTTTGAAAAATGTCTAAATGATCGCTATTTAACTGTGATGAACTGAATTACAATGATAATATTTATGAGTTAGTTGGACTAAAAAAATGAATTTATCACGTCAAGGTCATATCAACTTGGTATGTATATACATATTATTAAATGTACAAATTATGTAAAAATAATAATATTATTAATGTTGAAAAGGAAATGACATCGATAACTAAAATAGCCATAGCGAAAATTTGGAAACAATATTAGAACTACTAATACAATTTAAAAAATATGTAAGTAAGTAATTCATCACTTGAATTATTACTTTATTTCTTTCTTGCAGTTTACTACATAGTTAACATAAGTACCGAATTGTTGGTGTAATAAGTATAGCCTAAAATAATTTATACTTAAAAAATAAATAAAACACAAACATATTTTAAACAACCACATTCCTTATTAAGATTTAATAACAATTGCGTCACAAAATTAATATTTGTTAAAGCGTAACGCTTTGTTTTCAATGCATCTGTTACATTCTCTCCACAGATGTATCATATATTTTATACAAATTTTTTATTGGACTATACTGACTTAAAATTAAGGTTAGGCAACATTGTGAGTTTCATACTGAATGTTGATAGCTTAAACATATCGATTGTAGACATAAAATGAAATATTGATAATTATTTTATAATTCCACATCAGTCTGTTAAAAGCAGTTTTTACAAAAATATTGAGAATAATGATAAGAATCACAGTCTAATTGTAAAGTAATTTTTGCTGAAAAGTTAATTTATTTAATAAATAAATAAAAATCTAAGTAAAGACTGGCAAACGATTTTGTTAGATATTTTTGTTATCTTGGCAATCAGTCTGATGATTACAAATTACACAATAGATTTCAGAGATAAGGTTTCTATTTTGATTTTAACTATTTAAATTATTGCTCGTTTACGTCTAGTCATATTGGCACAAGAGTCTCAATTGAAGACAGCAATATAATTAGCCTCTGTAGACTTAATTAATGACGCAATAATATCATAGCATTGGTAATATCGAAAATTGATAATTCAAGATGGAGAAAAAAATATCTACACTGATATTATCAATATATCAATAAAACTCAATTAAAACTTCTAGCTCTACTTAATGCTTCCAATTTCCTATTTTTGTTTTCAAAAAACTATCAAACAATTTACCCAAACCAAATAATCAATAAACATAAATTTAAAACTCAAAAATATATTTTGGCAACGAATTTAGGCCCAAGTTATTTCTAGTAATTATTGCCGCGGTTGGGGGTTAAATGGGGTCTCGAAAGATACTGGAATTAAATTTTGGAAATTATAGGCAGGGTTGTACTGACCATACGTCTATATACATATATACATATCTACACATCTGACGACAGATTAGATTACTTGGTATGTTTAGATTATTTCCTACTGTTACAATTGGTTTTTATAAGAATATTTTAATATATTAATTTAGATTTAAGTATTTTTGCTACATTTTCAAAATCAATTGTTCAGTTTTTATCTAAATCCAACCCCAAAAATATTCCGTGTTGGTCACTACTCTTAAATTAAGCCGAAAATCAAGTAGACCACCCCTAGACGTAAATTCCTTCCTAATAATATATATATACAAAATACAAAATTTGGTAAAATATTTGAACTTCCATTCTGGCACCATCTATGATGTTATAATCTATCCATTGCGATGACTAAATGCAGTTTGCATTAAGTCACCCTCAGCTGCCTGTAGTGAGTCATACTGTTTCTTTTTAGGTAAAGCATGTCCTCTGTAATCCTCTTATTCCTTTACAAAGGGTTCAAACTACGGTTCTGGTATAGTCCAGAAACTGAAATAGGAGAATGACTTTTAAAACCCGCCATTATATTTGCAATGACGATTCACAGCTTGCTTATTAGTGTCATAAAAATAACCCTAATATTACGTATTGTATAGTCTATCTATCTGCTTGCGAGAATCGGCAGCAGCCGGTGGAAACCTAAGACAAATAGGCTTATTTTTATGGCACAAATGAGCAAGCTGTGAATCCCTATTGTAAACACAATGAGGGATCTAAAAGTCACTCTACTATTTCAGTTTCTCAACTATACCGGAAAACCAACTGACCGAACCATAACCGTATATTTTAAGAACAGAAACCGTAATCATCACCTTTATTTCATAACCAAATCGGTTTATTATTATTATTTAAGTCCGAGTAAAGCATAAAAAATATAGGAAAATATGAAAATATATGTGCGCTTTGTGGGTTTGCTATTGACCCAAAATATTCATAGACAATTAAAGATATATAAGTATACAAGGATATGTAAGTATGGATATATAAGTACACCCGTCTTCAAATAAATATTTTTAATATACTTGATATTTGATCAAATAAATAGTTTAAATTTTAATATGCAAAATACAGAATCTGAAGATTTGATTGTTCGTTTAGCTTGCGTTATTGATGTAAAATGAAATAAAAAGAAAAAAGAAGCTACGCAAAAATTTGGAAATAACTTTGGTTTCAAGGCTACAAATGATAAAAGAGGAAGAAAGCTAGTTTTATTTTCGACAACATGACTAATGTTCCTGATCTTTTTTTGGCTTTAAAGTGTTTCAACATACAAATAATCTCGATAAGAGCCTCAAGGAAGTGGCGGAATGGTTTTTGTTGTGGTTTATAATGAGTTATCGCAACATTTTCCGCTGTTGACCATGAGTCATGTCCATTAGCAGTTGCATTCTGTTTATTAGCAGCTTTATCACATTCTTCGTTCTGTATATTCACTATTTCGTAAATTTCGTTCCTTTATCGCCCAGGACGGTTCATTACGTATTCGTAAGTCCGACGATAACGTGGATGTCAACAACCTCCACTCTTGGACGTTCCCCCGACACAAACCACCGTACAAACCGAGCCGAGACGCGTTTTATAGCATCATGTTTTAAACATACTGACATCGCAATGACCCATGGAGAAATAATGAGTCGTTTTGATTGAAAAATTCGTTATTATTAAAACGGCACGACCTAACTCAACTGTAACATTAACATCCGACCTGGTTGCTGGTGTCCAACACGACCATTCTGCAGGGCGATTTTTGCGCTCGCACCTGTCGCCCGACGGTTTCACCTGTCCACGTTGCTCACGTTTCTCCTCGCAAAAATGCCCAACCTGCATTCGAAATAGACCCCCGACGAAAAATAGATCGAGAAATTATGTTGCGTGCTCTCACGAATTTGTGCCGAACTGAAATCGAATAGCCCTGAGACACGCCGAGGTAAAAGTACCATCGAGCTGTAATTTGCTCGGGAATTTTTCAGACGTTCACTCTGCATGAGTTTCCCCTTAAAAATTCAAACCTTCGGGTCGCCGGGCCTTTTTTCCACTTCCTCACAGCTACCGATCACGTATCTAGCGATCTTAAACGGTGGAGTAATAGAGGTATCATTACTGGTAGCCAGCTACTCGTATGAGAAAATAACCATCATTACTAACTGACTCGCGTATTCCCATAACAACAATTATGCTATTTTTATTCCGATGCAGCTCCGGCTTAATTGGTTTTTCTTGTAAAAAAATTAATAATCACCTGTCATTAATAACACACACGAAAACGGACCGTCGCTGAAATTAATGCTCTTCGATGTCAGCCGTGTGAATTTCGGTGAAAGCGGAGCTTAATTGGGAAAGCTTGAGCACAATACAACAGTAATTCGGTTTACTTGTAACGAGCCGATGACAAAATTCGCTTAATTACCAATTAAAAATTCACGAACTCATTATTTCCGCCATTACATGCCCATTGACCTATTAACATAATTCACATTTCAAAAAAAATTGATCCTCGATGATGCTCGATAATTTCAGCGGGAACACGCTAGCATTTTACTTCCCCTCCGGCGGCCATCATGGAATTATTCACAAAACCTCCCAGACTAAAACCGTGAATTTCGTAAACAATACTTCAACATTTATCTGATTTTTTTATCGTTGAACATGCTTAAGTCGTTCTGTATTTGTGATTAATCGATTCTTAAGCATATAAGTTGAACTATGTTAGACATACCAATTCTACCTTTCCCTCAGGCGACCATTATTGAGTTTCAATTACTTTATAAATACCACCCAGCAGTAAAAGCTTAAACCTAACTAAAAAATAACGCATTAGTATCTTCGGACGATAAAAACTTTCTATTAGCCTATAGAAATTTCTCATGTTAGTAAGTTTCCGCGTAACGATTACATCTGTCTGATTCCTTCATTATTATTTTCCCTACTGCGAATACGTGAAGATTCAGTAACCTCTCCTAGAGCGGCCATTACGAGCTGCTCCGAATAAACCCATCGTTGGAATTTTTAGGCACAGTTTACTCGAATCTTGTCAATTGTAAAGATTTATTCAGACGGTTAATGTATCTTAACCTATATCAGCATGATCCGCCGAGACGTTATTAAATTAAACATACTAGTTTTACTTCCTCTCCGGCATCCATTGAATTTGCCTGCTAGATGCAGCGTTATCCGAACAAATTAATAATTATTACCTCAATAGAATTCGAGTAATTGCGTCTCATCGTCACCTGTTGAAGTACATCAACAATTTCGTTTCTTTTCAAGCGAAAGAGGTTGGTTTTTGTTTCTCCTCCGGCGGCCATTATAATTAATTTTCGAGATCGCTAGATGCGCTGTTATTTTAAAGAGTGAATTTCTTTGTGTGGCCATTTTTAATTTAATTAATCTCGGTATCGTTTGTACAGCTCGGGGCGACTTTTTCCTTTAATTATAGTGCTTTTTATGGATATTTATCACTCGCACTAGACGCTTGTGTTCATTTGAATGGTTCTGGTTGAAATAGAGAAAACTTGTTTGTATTGATCTCATTTTTTCCATCAGAGAAAATATACAACGTACACGTCAATTAGAAAAGTTAATTAATCGAATTGTAAGAAGAACATTCCTTATTGTGACGATAAGATCGGCGTTCGCGAAATGTCTTTATCCTCTGACCTCCAGTCTCTTCCTCGTCGAATTTTAAACAGTGCGTGTGGAAACATCGGTCGATACTTTTCTGGTTAATTTTCCTCGAATCAATGTCAATGATTTCGGTTAATTTTAGCTCATGTCCTAGCCACACGTCTCGTTTCCCTCACGTAAAATTCATCTTAATTGGCTGCATCTACTCAACACGTCCTGATGCATAATTCACACTCCGTGTGTTCCTCTTGATTCCATTTTCCGGTATGATGCACTCTTTAATCGCAGCCAATTAAGCACAGTTCGATTTTTGTGACCGCGGCCATAAAACGTCATCGTCTTAGACCACCGAGTCATGGCTGGAAGCTACGACTTTGATGATGATGATCGTATTTTATCTGGCGTCGAGGTCAAAAACAACAAATTACAAGCAGCTCGTGACTTTGACTCGAGCTCGTTTAAGCGTGCACACAGCGGCGGCTACGTATTTCGTTTTTTCCGACGATTATTCATTTTCTGCATTTAATGCTCACTTTACCATAATTAGTGCCGCCGTAATCGGCGGCTCGCCGTTAAAATTCAGCTCCGTAACGGTTGTTTGGACTCGACGCACCGCCCAGTCCGACCAATAATTGGGAAAAGCGCAAGACGCTTCTGCGAGACCCTTTCCACTTGTTAGGGTACAGAACCGTTCAAAGATTGCGATTTTATGCACTTTTTTTAACTTTAATTTGTCTCCCTGTATACGCGTGATGTCACAACTGGGTATCATCTACTACATAGCTCAGTCGAAGTATTAACGTCACCTCTTTCCATTTGTGGTAGTATATGCTGCTGACCGTGAATTTGAGTAAAAACTATGATAGCGAGACCTTCTTTTTAAATCTTTAATATAAAATGATTAGATTTCTAAGAAGAAAGTAAACTAATTTTTTTCGTCTTGCCCATAGATAGTTAAGAGTTTTTTAAATTTCGATATGGTCTTTTTTTTTTGAAAGACGACGACGGGGTTGATGTTTTCAATGATTTGACTTACAAACGTTTGACTTACTTTGAACGTTTCTATGTCTTTTTACAAACACTTGGAAAAAATTTATGAATGAAAGAAATACTCTTCAGTTAAATTATCTTTTACATGATTACAAGGATTACAGCTGGTGATACTAACTTTAAAGCACATTCAAATGTGAACAATGGTACTGACTGATTCCAAGATTAAAACCAAATCATCAGCGAAGCTGTATGCTGATAACGTGTTCATCTAAGACTTCAAAACGCAAAAACCTAAGGATAAAAATAAATAAAATAAAGTTTTTTTCGAATTACAGGCAAAAGTTATATAACAAACTAGTCGTTTGGCTGGTGGTAACTAAATTTTGACTTAAACTGTAAGCAGAAATCTAAAAAGAAGTTAATCTGACTGCCAGATAAGTTTCAGTCGATCTATTTATTAAAGATTTAGATAAAAG
>QDEB01092669.1:0-12113 GCA_004193795.1 Asbolus verrucosus | reverse complement strand
ATATATATATATATGATATATATGAGTATAAAAATGAGTAGTTGAATATTCATATGTAACATATTAAATACACAAAACACAAAAATATATAAAAAATTAGGATCACACAAAAAGAAATACTTAATCTTTAAAAATTTCAGTTATTTTAGAATCACAGTTTTCTTTTTTTTTCAAATTTCTGGTAAGGCGCGCATTTCTTGTTCGGTGTGGTAAAAAAAAGATTTGCTTGATTTCTGTGTACTCTCTTTCGTCGACCATTTTTCTACAGACAGTAATGAGATTCATTAGCGTAAACGACACTGCCAAGGACTTCATTAAGTCTCTGATTAACATGTTGTAACCTTTGTCATCTTTGAGTGGGAGTTAATACTGGGCATGTTAGAAGAGTGTATGAAATTAAACTTGCTTCCCAAATTCGGTTTCTTATAGTTTGATCAGTTACTTTATTTCCCATAATATCAAATGATATTTGGAAATACTAAGGAGTTGTTGCAAAAGATCATCTTCTGTCAATAGTCAAGAAACAATTTCCTCGTGGCGTGGTAATGCACTGTGGTACGCATGGTGATGTCGAGTTTCTTTGTGGTTCTGCCCCCGTTCCTCTAAGCAGCGAAAGTGTCTGGGAGACAATGATTTGTGAATTGTTGAAAAAATCAACAGTATGTAGTTGATGTAACCCTGTTCATGACATATGTACCGACTTTATGTACTCATTATCTGTCTTTGTAGACGAAAATGTTACCCAGTTACGATAATTGGACTCTTCTTGTGATTGTATTAGCACAAAATTTTTCGTCTGTTCAAAGATTTTCAATAAATCGTTATTTATTAACAAAGAAACATTTAAATACTTGTTAGGATCAAACGAGTAACCTATCTGAAGGTCATCAACATAGATTTGAATTTTAGAATTTATATCCAAAGTAAACACATAAACAACAAAGGTCCAAGAACAGGCCCCTGTATTACATCGGTTTTGAAATTTACTCCTTGAATCAGAATGTAAGTATGACTTAAACCAGTGCAGTGTAAAGCTAGTGTATTTAGAATATAATACTTCAGTTTGTACTACATGCATTCAAAATCGAGACTAATAAAAGCTTTAGACATACAGTTTTTCGTAAAACAGTATCAACAATGTTAGAAATTGCAGACATCGTACTTGTGCAATTTACGGAAACCTGACTGACTTATTAACAAATATTTTATTTGAACTGACAAATTTATGAAACTGTTCGTATAGTGCTCATTCACAAATTTTTAAACGAACACATAATAATAAAATTAATCAGAGCTCATTGAGAGTTTGTGGATTAGACTTTTAGTTTGTGAACTAATGAAGTAAAATAATTGTTAATTTTATTTGATTATTCTATTTAAGAGAAACTTAAGCCTTAAAATGTTACAAACGGGCATTTTATTTAATTAAAAATAATAAATGTTATTATTTATTATTGTATATAAATTGACCATTCAAATACTAAAAGGACACACTTCTCCGGGACAGTATAGTAAATAGGTCAACGTGTTTTGCATAATGCGCAGGATTGAATCCCGGTTCTCCACATTGATCCCATTAACAAGCATCTGATGATTGTTCGGTCTCGGTGCGTATTGAACAGCCAGTTACACTCGTATTGTTAGTATGCGAGTGGCCAAATAAACTTCCCTTACCCCTTGTCTTCTTTTACATCAAACTGTTGGTACTAATTTACATAAAAAATTGGATGACGTCTTTGCTTTAACAACATTGCTAGCCAGAACATGAAAATTTATCAAGACGAAAATTGAAAAAGAAGAGGATGTTTTCCACCTATAAATGTGGGTGCAAAACTGCATCTTATTTTAGCGTACTCGCACTTACGTTCACTCTTCTGTTTATGTCAAACAATTTAGAACACTTGCACTTGAACACACCCCTTATGTTTATGTGAAAATATTGAGCGCTTGATGTGATTACATTTTTTAATTCAACTCTCGATGGAAATTAGCACCGTATTCCGAAGCAATGAATTACGAAAGAATGTTAGAACAAAATTTATTTTGAATTTGCTTTAACTTAAACATTACAAATAACAAGCACTAGATATTTTTGTATTTTTTTTTTATCCCAGATCGATAACACATTAACCTGTTTATTAATAAAGTATTAAATGCTCTGTTTATATTCGCTTTGTTCAAATATTTAACTAATAATTAACAAATCATTTTCAAAGAATTTCATTTTTGGGTACGAGCCTTAGCGAAATAACATGGACATTGAGCCTCAACAGGCTCAATACAAATACAACATAGTTAGGGATAATATTCTTGAATTTAATAATTTCATCATACCGATGGTATATAAAATAGGAAATTTAAATTTTCTACGTCTGTGCTTAGGCATTTACCTACCAAATATTTGTTTAAGAAAAACGAATTTCCTTGAAAGGAATACTGTCGTCGTTATTACTTATTTAAGAATACTTTCCATGTGAGTATTTAACAAATTATCAAATGAATAATGTGGTTTTGGTAAACTGTTCATTTACATTATGTGTATGAATATTTAGGTGATTGTAAATGTCACATGACTAATTTCAAGCCTTTGGAAGATTGATAAATTATGATAATTTTAATATACCTATTCATCAATATGATAATAAAAGTTTAGTCTGTAGGACTTCTTTTTTATATTTATGATTTTATGTAGAAATTATCACGGGTTGGTATGCAAAATCATTCATGAGGTATATAAATATTTGAACCTGCAATGGGTCCCCATTTATTTGCTTCTGAAAAAATTTAAAAAAATTTCTTTAGCTTAGGATATAAGAGAAATATTATAGTGAAATTGTCGTAAAAATTGTTTACGGGCTGCACAAATTAATAAAAAAAATTAAAATGAACCCACTGTTATCACCAGCGCATAAGAGGAAAGTGCTTTTTGTTATGTTGAGCCGGTCAGTTTTCTCAGCTTTGCATTTGATTTAATTGTGTACTACTAAGGGCGCGTGTAATTATTAATAAACAGTGGCTGCTTTCACCATTGACGAAAAACCTGATTTGATTTGGTGCTTTTGGGAACCAGGAAAAAAATGATGTTTGCTAGACACGCGTACGTTTACAAGAATCGTACAACATCTGCCTGATCGCAAATTAGAAACAGAGGTAGAAGTTTTAAATGCCGTTGAAGCAACTCTAAGTGTAAACATAAAACAACTTGCTCTGCAAACAGACTCTCTAAGTCTATGGTTTGGAGAATTTGACATGAACAAGACTGCATTCGTAGGTACGTACCATGTACAGTATGTTTGAACGTTAAAACCAGAAAATCTTCACTGTCGAGTGTAGTTCTGTGAGTGACTTCTCAATGAACAACACGGATGCTGAGAGTTTTTAACAGAGTGCGCGATTCCTTACTTCATTGATTCCGCCTGTATCGACAAAGAAAGGGCGTCATTTTGAACAACTTTTCCAAACGTAATTGTTTTTTCCATATTAATTCTATTTATTAATAATGACAACTGTTCCAGTGACTATCAAAAGTTTTTCCGATTGTATTAATTTTATATTTTGACAGTAGACCCATGCAAATTCGTATAAATGACGTACAAGGACATTCAGAGATTTCAATATTTATTAAAAAAATATTATACAAGAGCTGTAATAATGTTTGTAAATACAAGAAATGAAAATTTTTTAAAATGTAAAATTGAACACAAAATCCTGCTACAAATATTTATTAAGCTTACAACTGTAACAACATGTTTCGAACCTTCATGCAAAAATACAAGTTTAACTGACAGAAATTTAAAAAGTTGTAAGTGATAAAGTGAAGCCGGAAAAATGATTTTAAAAGATGTTTTATTTTTTTATTTTTTTGAATGACTACCTGTTCGCTTCACGACAGATGTGCTCTTCACTTGCTGCTAGAAAATAATGATTTTTCCTATTTTCTAGCCAAAATTTTTTAAATTATTTTTCCTGTTTCGCTTATATCATTTATAACTTTTTAAATTTCTATCAGTTAATTTGTACAGTTACAGCTAGAAGCTTAATAAATACTTATGTCAAATATTACATTTTATAGGTAAATTTAACTCATCGCCACTTTAAAAATAGATTTAAAACAAACAAATGATTGAAAATTATTGAAAACAAGAAATGAAAGAATGGCAAATAACGTATAACAATAAGGAATCTCATAGTTTGTTAATAACGAATATTTGATCTTTCCATTTGAGTGACTTTTTTTATATATTAGTAAAGCACAGGTAATGCGAGTGCGTAAAAATCTGATGTAATTTCTGCACCCACATTTACTGCTAATTTCGTAATGGCACTGATTTCAAAAACGTAGCTACACTTCTCCACAAAATTAACGCACCACTCATATTTTATCAGAAATCATATAGTTATAGGAACTATATAGTTCTAGGAATTATATAGGGAATTTATTCGGAATAATTGAAAATTTTTATATTTATAAACATTAACTATGCTTGGTTTTTGCTCTTGAATTTTTTTTTAATCAAGATCCAATAAAAATTTTATTCAGGAACAAATTGCTATAACAATATTCTCAGCGATTTTAATCATAAAAATTAATTTAAAATGGCTGTATGTTACATTGTTGATAACTTGTCACCGCTCAATAAATATGGAACGTGTTTCACGACATTTAAACCGAAATGAATGTGTACAAGCAGCCACAATGTTGAATGAAGGCTGAAGCTACAGTAACATTGCCCAGAGGCTTGGTGTTTCACACACCACCATTTTCCGCGCTGTTCAACGTTACAAGGAAACCCAGGATCATCAAAGACGTCCTAGACAAGGAAGACCTCGTGAAACTACTGCCCTAGGAGATCGTTTTCTGAGAATACGTACCTTATGAGAACAGTTCACAACCTGTAGGGACTTGCTAAGACAACTTGCAACCATCCATGAAGTTCAAGTAAGTTCCAAGACTTTTTGGAGACGCCTTGCTGAGCATGATTTGGACCACAGACAATCAGCGACTCGTCCACTTTTCACAGTAGATCACCGCCAAGCCAGATTAGCATTTCTGAGAGAACACGTAAATTGGAATGATGATGACCGGGGCCGTGTTTTATTCACAGATGCGTCCAGGTTTTGTTTAGAAAGCAGTGATAGTCGTGTAAGAGTGTTTATATGCAGAATGAATGTTATGCCCAGTGCAATATTAAGCAATTACTGTCGTTCTGTTGTGGGTAATAATGGTATAGGGAGGCATCTCTTCAACAGGCCGTACTGACTTACATATTGCGAACCGTGGTTCTCTGAATAGTCGTCGTTACATTACAAACATTTTAGAAGAGCATATCATCCCGTTTGCTCCTTCCATTGGAGACGATTTCGTACTAATGCACAATAATGTCAGACCACACACTGCTGCAATAGTGACAGAATATCTGAAACTGGTATTCAGCTGAACAACTAGCCACCAAGAAGTCCGGACTTAAAACCCATAGAGCACTTATCGGACAATGTGAGAAGACGCCTAAGAAAGATTATGCCGCCTTCAGGTAATCTTAATAACATGCCACAGCAAATAAGGCAAATGTGGCATGAAACTCAGCAAGAAGGTATCAGTGTGCCTCATCGTTGTCAAGCGGTTATTCGTAGTAGAGGGTGAAACACCCGGTATTAAAGTTTAAAGCGTTTTCTTTTTTTCTTAATTTTAAAAATTTAAAAATTATGCTGTTATTAAAAAATGTTGAATATTTTTTTAAATTATGTGATTTTGCATTCCTATACGTTAATATTTTCTTTTTACATTATAATAAACAATTTAAAAATTTATTTTTCTAAATTTATAGTGGTGAACTCTGGAAGATAGTGAGTTCATCTCAAGGAAAAGATGGTACGAAAGCGGCTTCACGATGTTCTAAGCTTATTATATAGTTATTGCAGGCGCCATTCCTTAAACGGGGTTAAGGGTTAAGGGAAAAAGAAGAAGACAGAGGACAGAAGGGGTACTATTTTGAGGTGCTGAATGAAAGGGTGAAAGGATAATGATTATGTGCCTCCTCGAACTGCAAACCTCTTGAAGGGCGGCTGTGAAAAAATAAGAAGAAAAGTGAAAGTACAGAGTTAAATACGAGATAGCAAGAAGAAATAAGATTAAGTTGCAGCCATAGACAACCTGAAATTTTGGGGTAGATGAAACCGTGTTTATTCTGACCAGCCTCATGGTGTTGGTACGAGAATAAATAATTAATTTCATTAAATTACGTAAATTTTTTGGGACTAAAGGCGTTAATTTTGTAGTTGACTTCTTTGTTTTTGTTGTCGTCCGATCTTGAGACAACGATGGAAACTACCCTAGCATTAGTGGGACCCTCTATGCCTCCCACTCCGGTCAATGAACCAAGAGGAAATAATTAGGTTAAAAAAGGTTCTTTTTACAAGAATGTTGACCAGTATCTCCGTTTTGTTATCAAAATAAAAATAGGATTCTCCATAACCCTTTAGATATTTTTTAACGTTGCAATGAAAAATATCGAATACTGACGAACAAAAGAAGAAAAATTGAAATTCGTCATTTTGCGGTTATTAGTTTTTAAATTTCAAAGAGAAAAAATCTTTTCTTTCTTCAAAATTGGCTCACTAACAAACTTGACCTGTTTTCAAGAACCATCGAATTCATCGAACAAGCAAGAGATAAAGTATTCATCAAGCGCAATATCTCGTAAATTCTATGTTCTAAAATAATTTTCTAATAAGTTAACTGTTTTTGGAGATATTTTTTTAACGCAAACTTTTGCACGAGCCTCAAATTACTTAAATGAATTATATTAAAATATAAATTAAATTCTGATATTTTCTATTACAGGGTGGGCAAAAAGCTTCGACTCTCATTTGCGAGGCCCATCATTTGTAATGGAACCACCTCCCAGATTAGAATTTTCCAACTCTAGTGGAGGATGGCTAGATTGCTCCGCATCCGGTAGTCCCCAACCATCAATAGACTGGCTTTCTGTGGATGGAACTTCTGTTGGGGATGTATCTGGAATAAGAAAAGTATTAAGAAATGGCACATTATTTCTTCAGCCTTTTCCAGCTGCCGCATATCGTCAAGATATACACAGCACTGTTTATAGATGTGTTGCATCAAACACTGTTGGAAGAATTATTAGTAGAGATGTTCAAGTTCGAGCTGGTGAGATTTTGAATTTTTTAAAATTTACTTCTCCTCGTTATTAAAAATATCTGTAAGAGTATTTACACAGAACTTACGTCGTTCGTACAGTCGTATAATTCATACGAGTTGCCAAATGTACGTCCTTCTTTTATTTTAGATTGTTATAATGGACTGTACCTGCAAGGATGAAAGAGTGTACACTACTTCGCAGCAGGGATGGGCCTCGACCTGTCGACTTTGATTGTCGATCTCGACAATATCAATGAGCAGTTGACAATGTCGAGAATGTCAACTATGCGATTTCTGAGGTTATGTTTGTCCGTTTCGTTGTGTTGTTACTTGTTAGTTGTTACAGTCAAGAGTGTCTTAAAGTTAGTTAAAGCATGGTTAGTCGGAAACATGTCGACATTGTCGACATGTGTAAATGGTTGAAGAAAGTCGACGTCGACGTTATTTTCGACACGTTGTTTATTGCAATGTCGACGTTACGTTGTTGACGTTACCCATCCCTGCTTCGCAGTTATTTAATCGAAAGGCACTAACATTTTGTGGATTGGATTAATGACGAACACGGACTACAGGTAGATGGAAAAAAAAATTGAAATTATATTTTGCCCATGCCAAATTTCTAAATGAGTGAAGAATCGTATTTTTTAGAAAATGATTCAAGATAGTGAAATGTTTCTTCCATATTTCCATTCCATGTCTTATTTTAGAGGAATGACATTGTACCTGGAACTTTCGTGTTTGTTGGAGAGGCACCTCTCATTACCCAAATATAGGTCAATTATCAAAAATGAAATTTTACAGTTTCATTCAATGAATGTCATATGAACAAAAACTAAATTTTGCCTATAAAAACTTGCCCAATTGGTTATTAAAAATTTCAGAAGGAAATCAGTGAATCTTGGAATTGAAGTGAGAAGGGAAACTTCTCTAAATGTGGGCGCAAAACTGCAACCTAATTTAGGGCAATCGCAGTTACAGTCACTCTTCTGTTTATGTAAAACAATTTAGTGCATGTACATACACACTTGGACAAAGCTCTTATATGTTTATATGAAAATGTTATGCGTTTTATGTGATCACACTTTTCAATTAAATTTTTTAAGAGAGTGAGTACCATATTAATAAATAATTAATGAAGAATATATTAAAAAATCAATTTGCTTCATTTTTAAATAACATATCTTGTATAATGATTTTTTTCATTTGACATCCTGTTAAGATTTTATTTTTGTATTCTATTTACAAACCACTTACTCTGTTTATGTTCCCATGATTTACATATTTAACATCTATGTAGAAATAAATTTGAATTCATTAAAAAGATGACGCAATATTCGAAAATTTATTTTATATATAAATTAAAAATATAAACATAAGTTGCAGGCACTAACAATATTAACTGGTAATAACTGCGCAAAATCTTCGCTAGCGTCTAAGTGCTCAATAACAATAACGTTTATGGTATATATGATTATTGTTCAGCAAAAGAGTTTAGTCACAAATTAATCAAAAAAATTAAATCTGCAAGTTGTAATATCTAGATACATTGTGTGCGATATGAATTTAATCCCTGTTTGGGGTTCGACTTCTCAAAGGTCCTAAATTCTTGCACAGCTCTGATTTTGATTGTGAAGTGTTAAATTTGGCAAAATTTCGTCAACGTTGTGAAGTAATTATCTTGCTTTATCCAAACGCTAACCTTCTATTACATTTTCTAAAGCTCCACGTAAGGGGAGGCTACCTCAATTAATTCTATATTTGTGTGATACCACTTTTAATTGTTAATGCATAAAAATAAATTAAAACATTCAAACATCACCGTGTTATGTGAATGAATACTGAATTTGTAAACATAGATATTTATATAAAAACTAGGTATCCACAGAGCTTTTGTGCACAACAACTGGTCTTTATTGTCACTTTTACTGTCAATTGGGACAATTTTCGTCACACCATCTCACATATTGAACAAGTCATCAAAATCAAGGGAAGAAAAATGTTTAAAAATATATGCGATTTTAAAAAAAGTGTTAACAGAAACATTGTTCAATTTGATGAATTCGTTAAAAACATCGATTTTGAGCGATTTTTAAATCAATTCGCTTAATAATTAACAAATCACTGACAAGAAATTTCATTTTAGAATACGAGCATTAGCAAAATAATATAACACATGGACACTGAACTCCTAAATACAATTTATATATCCATGACGAACCATCAGATTTAAAACTTGTGTTTTGTTAACTGCTTATTACTATTTGAAAACGACTTGGGTGTATATTATTGTCATTATAAATGTCGCATGATCGATTTTAAGAATGTGAGAATGAAAATCGTAATTATTGTGGTTTAAATAATTCGAATTTAGACAATAATCTAATTATTTATTTTGCAGACTAATATATTATAAGTTTAGTCGGAACCACTATTTCTTTTGTATTTATATTATTCCCGGTTTATTAAACTAACTACCCAAACTAACAAATCTAATATAGTTTTATCAGAGATGAAGCATATTCATTTTATTGTTTTTCTTTAATATGAATGTGAGTGCCGCTAAATTTAGGTTCCGATTCAGATTTACTATCATACACTCATATTTAATATAAATTTCAGAGATTCCTTAATTTAAAAAAAAAAGATGCATTTAGGTCAACAATCCACGTCCTTCAGCTTCCAGGCTTTTTAGTGCACGAGCATTAGCGAGAAGCGCTCTTTTTCTTGTTCATGTCCCTCGTAAACGATTCAAGATATCGAAATACCATTCACACATAGATAATTGGCTATTAAAAATTCCATTAAACAAATTCAATTTGTTGGAAAATGGTATGAAACATCGCGTCATCTTTTTGTTTAAAGAATAAATGTTAGAAAATTAATCTGGTGTAGAAAATATAAACACAAATAGAAGGCAGTCCCAACGAAAAAATATACATGGCTATTTCTTTACAAACTTTTTACAAAATTATATTAATTTTCCACATCTGTTCCATTTCTTTATTGCAGTTATTGTCACTTCAATTGTTAAGTTGGTTGATGAATGAAAGAAGGGTCGGAATTGTTTATGTTTCATGTGGTGACCCTGACGCAATAATATACTTAGTGTGAATTCTTAATTTATATCAATCCGCTATACACAACTAAATTTAACACTAGATTTAATGACCGACCATCTCAGGAGGTCGAGCGGTGAGAGACTAGGTACCAGATCGTCCCAACTAGTTCTCCCACCATAAGAAAATATGCACTTTTAAGTTACTTCTATAAAGCAATCTTTAAAGAAAATAATCACCATCCGATTGTTAGAAATGGAATAGATCGTTGTTTTATTATTTTTCAAAGAAATTATTTAACCCTTTAGTCGCATAAAGAGGTTACTAAGCATTTTAAACTAAAATTTTATGACTGTCTTTTATTTAAATCTATTTAAATTTTTTACTCCAGATTTATTTCCTGAGCGGTACATCATTTAATTGCTTATACCTATTTTGATCAAAATTGATATGCAGTCTGACAACAGGAAAGTCTACTTTTTTTCACGTGAAAGTGAGTACAAAATAATGCGAGAGCGCTAATATTAAGTGCAGATGCTGCACCTACATTAAAAATGCTCCTGTGGATAAAAATGATGAGACATTGGCCAATCCATTTCAAAGATCCACACGCTCTGACTTCGAGGCTATTTTAATAAAATATTTCACTAGTTGTAAGATGCCGTTGTCTAAAGTAGACACACCCCCTAAGGGGGCAGTGGATATACTTTTTATTTTTTTATATGATTCCGAAATGGAAAATTACCAAAACGAAATTGTGATGTTTTACAACTACTTATCCGGACGTTAAATATATTGTTAATAAGTATGTTAATTTAAAGGGATAGCTTCAATGAGAAGGATGTTGTGTTTTATCCTTATTAAACATTTTTGTGTTTTTTTGTTTACCATGATCTCGCAGACCTTGCACTGCATTTACAAAGGTTCGTCTATTGGGAACACGGCGATGAGGAAAACGTTGCCTGTAAATTTGTCGGGCGTCATTACTCATTACTACTATTTTCACGAGCTGCACCATAGGCCAGCACCATGTCCGTCCACTCGCGATGTGAAAAATTCATCATTTACCGATTATAATCCGGTGTCGGCTGTACATACACTGCGGTAGAGTACACAGGTACATCTTATCAGTTGCATAATTAAAGAACGAAAACGTTGCACATAGTTTTCATATCAAACCGATGAAAAACAGTGAATTTCACGGTCAAAGTCGCTAGGTCAACCTGTAGGAAAACGCCCACAGATTTTCCGCGGGAAAATCATTTCACAGAGATTCGGTAAGAAAATGATAACGACTCATTTTTTTTTATAAACTTCTTTCGACTTCGAAACTGCAGACTTTTGATAAAAAAATATTCATTCATTTATTAACTTTGCAATTGTGCAAAATAAAATCCAAGAACTTTTTTCTGTTGCCATAGTTATCAAACTCCAATTTTTCTATTAGCTGCTACTGATTTTCAAAATTTTGACAATAATATAACCGTTATTGTTGAAGTTAAACGCATGATTGGCAAATACTTAATAATTTAAGGGCATTTTGCTCAGATATTTAATGGATATTTCATGTTTCTCAGATCTTGCTTACCGAGTGAGAATGTTTAAATTTATCTACCTGCTAGTTAAATTTTTGGGATTTCTTATATTTATGATCTAAAGCAACGAAACATTATTGCCCTTTTGCCGGGTTGAAAGTGACTGATACTTGTCAAACCGTAAAGTCTAGTCTTCAGTATTTTTTTAGTGAATAGTTTCTTCGTCTACAATTACTCCAAGTGTTATGAAGCGAGCCTTAAGTGGACTGTAATAAATTTACGTCGTTTTTGTTGACATTTCAAATACTAATGTGTATTTAAAGTACGAGAATTAAATAAGTCGAAGACCGATTGTTTTTAAAA